>CAUYRT010002700.1:0-18325 GCA_963574885.1 Lepilemur ruficaudatus
AGAAAGAAATTAATTGGCCAACTTAAGATATATATATAGAAAAAATTAGCCGGGCATGGTGGTGCATGCCTGTAGTCCCAGCTACTCGGGAGGCTGAGGCAGAAGGATTGCTTGAGCCCAGGAATTTGAGGTTGCTGTGAGCTAAGCTGACGCCACGGCACTCAATCTAGCCTGGGCAACAGAGTGAGACTCTGTCTCAAAAAATAAAAATAAAAAAATAAAAATAAATAAATCAGTTTTTCAGGAACTTATCTCTTGTATAAAGTAAAGTATCCCTAAAGTTAAAATTATAATTGGGCCAGGCATGGTAGCTGACTCCTGTAATCCAGGTACTTTGGGAGGCCAAGGCAGGAAAAGCACTTGAGGCCAGAAGTTCAACACCAGCCTGGGCAACATAGCAAGACCCCATCTCTACAAAAAAAAGGGGGGGGGTTAAATTATCCAGGTGATTGCTTGAGCACAAGTATTGGAGGTTACAGTAAGCTATGATCTGGCCAGTGTACTCCAGCCTGGGTTATAGAGCAAGACCTTGTCTCTAAACAGAAGGAATAAATAAAAATAAAGTTAAAATTATATTGGGCTGGGCACAGTGGCTCACACCTGTAATCCTAGCCCTCTGGGAGGCCAAGGTGAGAGGATTGCTTGAGGCTAGGAGTTTGAGACCAGCCTGAGCAAGAGCAAGACCCCGTCTCTACTAAAAATATAAAAATTAGCCAGGCATGGTGGCATGCACCTATAGTCCCAGCTACTCGGGAGGCTGAGGCGGAAGGATCACTTGAACCCAGGAGTTGAAGGTTACAGTGAGCCATGATGATGCTACTGTACCTCTAGTCTAGGGCAACAGAGTGAGACTCTGCCTCAAAAAAAAAAAAAGGAACTTGAACCCCCTTCTCTCCACCCCCTTCATATTAAAAAATAAAATTTTATAAAATAAAAAACCATACAATTTGTTTAGAATGTGTCTGGTGGCTTGTCTACTATAAATCTTCAATTCACATATGTATGTCCAAATCATGTTCCAGATTTTCATGTCATAACAAGATATGTAATTTTATACTTAAAGGATTATCATAAAATGTACTTACATTCTTCAAAAGTAGTAGAATTAGTTAAGACAAAAGCAGCTTAAACCAGACAATGTATAGTTTAGTAGCAATTAAGTTTATAATATTTCAGCCTCTGATAGAGGCTCAGAGCCTGAAGAAAAAGAAAAAGGAAAGGAACATGTTAGTAATGTTTTTAGATCATATTTTCTGCTGCCCTAATTCACTGTACACTCATCTGAAAATAAAGTATGCTTTAACAATCCTAGTAAGAACCAATTGAATGTCATCACACTACAATAAAACTCAGTAAAACAAAAAGCAAAGTATGTCAGTAAAATACCATGTTGATGTGTCAGTCCAAGCTTGAAATGCTTTTAACTTTTAGATAAAGTCCTGCTTTGACCAGAAAGAAGCATGGCATTGATGCATCTTCTGTGTATGCAAAGCACTCAGGCAATGCAGGTAGCAGACTCTTGTCTACCACATACGTGGAAGCCTAAGATCAAACTCATCCTTCCTGCTTTTAAGGTTTAAGGGATAAATGTAGAACCTCAAGCAAGGCATTTTTTAACAGTGGCAGTTTTTCTCCCATTGAACTAGAGTGTATCTCTTTTTTCACCCCACGTATATTTTCATTTAAATTGTGACATGACAGTACAGATCTTTTAACATGTGGAAAAGTGACTAAAGGGCTCTGCAACATATTAAAACTTGTGGGGATCATAATACTTTTCACATGATTTAGGTTATAAATAAATCAAGTGTAGTATTTCTGGGTTCTTGTTCAAAGAAAATATACTTTAACCTGATATCCTTTCAACTTGCACCTTTCTCAGGAAGCTATTGATGACAGATCAAAGTGCCATGTTGTTTTTATAAGAAAGGAATGTTGAGTCATATAGACATAGGTTATCATCCAAAAGATTATAAATATTTTTAGATAGAGCTAAGCGTTTGATGCAGAGCCATTGATTACATCAATCAATGTTGATATCTGAAAAATATTATGAACCATTCATTATGTTAACATCCTAAAAACAGTATCCCACCTAAATTTTAAATTTCTCTGATTCCTGATAATTTTCTTATGTTGAAAAAATTGTTCTCCATGGAATTTTATTTTCTATGGATGTGTCAGAGCAGCAGTTTACATAATTTTTAAGTCTGTAAGTTTATCAAAATGTAGGTTGCCAGGTATAATTTACGCAACCTGAGTATAGAGCATCACAGATCGAAGCGAGCATTGGACTCTATGAGCGTCTCTGCATCCTCCCTCTCCCTGCCCCGCTCTGCACAGCACTTACGCTTCGCCCCGCTCACCACAGCAAGAGCCCAACACTCAGGAGGTAACAGAGAAGACACTTTGCAGTCCCCTTTACAGAAATAAGGCTGAATGCCACTAGTTACTTATACCAATTTTGTATTTTAACATTTAGATTTATGGAAAATTTACAAACAGAGATTCAAGAAATGGAATTCCTCCAGTTTTCCAAAGGTTTGAGTTTCATGAGAAAAGAAGACTTTGCAGAGTGGCTACTTTTTTTCACTAACGCTGATAATAAAGACATTTATTGGAAAAATGTGAGAGAGAAGTTGTCAGCAGGAGAGGTTGGTATATCCTTTTTTTGTGTATGTGACAAGATGAAATAAGTTGTACATGTTTTTGTAATTAAAGCAACTTCTAAATTAACCAATACTTTGTTAATCTCTATTATTTAAGCATAAGATCAATTTGAAGAACATTCTCTATATACTGTTTTCCTGTGAATGAACTACTGCCTAAGACAGAATCAGTCTAGCAACTATGAGTGTTGCATTTCCAGTAAAGTTAGGAATAAGACAAGAATTCACTATCACTACTAATGTTTAAAATCATTCTGGAAATTTTATCCAGTGTAAATTAGTAAGATTTTTTAAAAAGAGTGTAAAAATTTGAAAGGAAGCAGCAGTTGTCTTTGTTTGCATATGATGTAATTAGATGCCTAGCGAACCCCAGAGAATCTACTTGAAAAACCATTAGAAACCATAAGAATTCAATAAAGTGTTACAATGCTAATGTGGTAGAAGCAGCAGCTGTCTTACATGTAAATTACAGGTGAGAAAATATAGTAGCATGCATATGTGTGTGTATGTGTATGAGATACATGAAAAGATTATTGCAAATCCATTATAATGATTAGTGTACAGTGGTAAGATATCAAGTGATTTTTACTTTCTTTATACCTTGTTTCAAAAAATTTTTGGAATGGGTATTTTATATAACTTTTTAAAAAGCTATTTCTACTGTGAGAAAAAAATATAAATCCATTTATAGTTACAAGAGAAATGTATATTTAGGTCATTAAATATGAAATGTCCAATTTCAAATGAAAAGTGTAGTTTATTATATCTCAGACAAGAAGCAGTACAGTTAAACCAAGTATACACCTAAACTACTGACAGTTTGCCATCTCAGGGGTAGCTTGTTTATGCCAGCAGCAAAGAAGCCTGGAGAGTGAGTGGCAATGAAATCACAGAGGTGTTTTCCACAGCTTGTTGAGAATTGAATATTTTTCCTTGCAAGAAGTGGTAGCCAGTTGGTGCAAGGTCTGGTGAATATGGTGGATGACAGAGAGTTTCCAACGCCAGCCTCTATAGTTTCAGCAGTGTTGTTTGTGCCACTTCTAGTCAAGCATTGTCTTGCAAAAGGATTGGCCTGTCTCTATTGACCGATCTCAGCTGCTTAATCACAAGCATCCTCATCATTTCGTCCAACTGGCTGTAATAGACATCTCCTGTAATCCATTGACCAGGTTTCATGAAGCTGTAGTGGATAATACCAGCACTGAACCACCGAACACACACCATTAGCTCTTTTTGATAAATATTTGCTTTTGGACTGTGTTTCGGCACTTCATCTTTTTCCAGCCATTGTGCCGAACACTTGTGATCATCAGAAAGACTCCATTTCTTGCACGTAACAATACGGTGTAGAAGTCGTTTGCCTTTATGTCATGACAGGAAAGGCAAGCTTTGAGACGGTTTCTCTTCTGATGCTCATTTAATTCATGTGGTACCCATCTATCCAGCTTCTTTACCTTGCCCATTTGTTTCAAATGGTCCAATATCACCCTCCCCTCACCATCAGGTTGTCCACATGGCTCATTTTCAGGATTAAAATCACCAGAATTTCTCAAACCATTGACGTATTGTGCGTTCATTAGCCACATCCTTCCCAAACACTTTGCTGATATTTTGAGCTGTCGGCACTGCATTGGTTCCACAATAGAACTCATACCTGAAAATAACATGAATTTTTTAGTTATCCAGGGTTTCACAAAATTGCTCTAAAAAAATTTTGAAAAATAATCACAAGCCAAAATGTATTTGAAAGACTGAGGATGTACCTTCATAATAAAAATAAAACAAAAAGTGTCAAAGTGAAATGTCAGAGATGGCAACTGTCAAACTTCGTATGTAAGGAAATCAAACATTTCATACTTAATAACCTAATAACAATTAGAAATTTGACAAAAAAAATGAATAAAACTTTACAGGCTTGATGGTTATGAAAGAAAACTTACCTAATTATAGAGACATCCTCTATTATTTAATAGAAAGTCTTAGAATTATAAACAGAGCAGTTCTGTCTTCAATTAGTGTTTTAAGTTATATTATTAGTTATATTAGTCAGAACAGCCCAAGTTTGCTGCAGGTACAAATTAACGCTGAAATCCCCCTGGCTAACACAACAAAGGTTTCTTTCTCAGATGTGCCGTATTTTCACTGTGGACTGGTAGGAGTCTCTGTCCCCACTGTTGCTTAGGGATCCAAACTCTCCAATCTCTGCCATCTAGGACCTCTGTCATCTGGAGGAAGCACCATCCTCAGAGGCCGTGGCAGGAGAAGAAAGGAGGGAGTCACATTCCAGCAATTAATGTTTTGGCCTGGACACATCACATGACACTTGGCTACTGGCCAGACTAATCACATAACCCCACCTGAATGCAAGGAGGCAAAGCAGTGCAGTCTTTCATATGTGCAAGGATCAGAAAAGAAGCAAATATTAGTGAACACTAATGGCTTTCGATAAAAATACCATTGGATTCTTGGGAGGGAACTCAACAAGCCACAAAAGTTTATATAAAAAGAATGCAACATATTAAAATATATTATCAAACCTTGGTAACTAAAACAGTTTGTTACTAACAATGAATTTTACAGAGTCCAGAAATAGACTCAAATACATGTGGAAATTTAGTATATATAGACTCAACTACACGTGGAAATTTAGTATATATAAAGTAGTATTGCAAAGTAATTGGGTAAGAGAATTACTGATAAGTAGCATTCGATAATTCACTGGCCATCTGAGGGAGAAAATGAGCATAAATCTCTACCTTACTCATCACTCTAAAATAACTTCCAGGTGGATCAGAAAATTAAATGTTGGTGAGAAAAATGAAACTAAGTATAGAAGAAAACTTAGAAACAATGCATCATTTTAGAGTGGGGTATATATTTAATATGTTTCTAAGCAAAACTCAGAACCTTTCAAGGAAAAATTGATAAAATTACTACCTAAAAATTAAAATTTTCTTGCCTCCCCTCATCCTCCCCCAAAATTATAATCAAAGTCAAAAGAAAAAAATTAACAAAATGAAGAATATTGACAAGTAGTAGATCGATTTTCTTAATTTATAATGGGATCTTAAAAAATCAGGTAGCAAGAACTTCAAAGGGTCTGAGATTTTTTTCCCTATTTAATACATAATAAGATCTTGAAAATCAACATGTTAATGATAAAGTATGAGATTTTATCCCTTTGCAAGTTAGCCTACACAATTTCATGAATGCTTACAGAAGATACAAGACTATTGGGTCAGAGACAAAGAACTTTATTATTCGTAACATATCAACAGCATGAGCAGCAAATGTGTGTCAGTTCCCTGTTGCCTCCCATGCCCATGGGGGTGAGGCTGAGGCCCAGGTGGATGCTGCCCACACGGTAGATTCATTTCACGCCTGAAGAACTTCACCTTAGCAAATCCAAATCTTTTATAATGGGCAGTAAGCAAGCCTTCTTGACCTTTGCTTCAGAGGGAGGCATTTTATATTACACTGGATGGCAAACAAAGCTGTCATAGGAAGACGCTGTCTATATTGAAGGCTGTCCACTATACAAACACCCTTGAAAAGATAGTCTGGAACAAAAAGGCACTTGGACCCTCTGTTCGAAAGATGTACAGAAACATGAGACCCATGGGGAGTTGTCTTCTGCAATAAGACCCATTAGAAATCTGGGCAGAGGACATAAAGGACATGAGAAGAAAAATACACAAATAACTAATAAACATGTTAAAAATGTTTAACTCTATTCACAATTAAAGACATGCAAATCAGACATTACTGAGATACTATTTTTCACCTATCAGAAAAGCAAACATCAGAAAGGTTGCACCCAGTGCTTGCTTTGAGATCGTTAATAGAGAAGCAGCCACTCTTTTGTTAATATTTGTGCTGATAAATATACTTTGTTTTTTATTTTTTCCCCCTCTCTACCTATCATCTTATAAATATACTATTAGGAAAATAAAGTAAGATATCAAAATGTGTGAAGAGGATGTTGCCACTGTGTAAAACAAGCTTTGTGTGCATGCGTATGCATGCTTTCATGTGAGTAGAACATTCCTGGAAGGATACAAAAGGAATTGCTAACAGTGCTTTACCTCTGGGGAAGGGAACTAGGGATCAGAAGAGGAAGGAAAACGTTTCATTCACCCTTTGTACGGTTTGAATGTTTTACCATATACATGTTACTTTTTCAAAAACAGAATTTTAAAAATAAAAATTTCATAAATTCACAAAAGCTGAAAGCAGTGAAACTTGAATAAGACCACACATGTACAAAAGGCATGATCCTAAAGGTTCCTAAAAGAGAAACTTTTTTATTTGTTTTGTTTTTAAGTTCGTAGGTTTTAAAGTCAGATGGACCAAGGTTCAAATCCTAATTGTCCCATTTGGTAGACCTTGGGCAAACTACTTAACCCCTGAAGCGTTACTTACCTAACATTTAGAGAGGCTAAGAGCATTCACGTAGTAAATGGCAGAATTTCAACATAGGTCCATCTAACTCCAAAACCCAGTGCTTGCTTAGTGCTAATCCACTGATAACAGGTAGCAGAAGTGGCCCGTTTAACAGAGTGTGTTAGTCTCCTGGGCTGCCATAACGAAGTACCACAGACTGGGCAGCTTAAACAACAGAAATTTATTTCTCATAGTTCCCCCGCAGACTGGAAGTCCAAGAGTAAGGAGGCAGCAGGGCCAGGTGGGGAGGCCTCTCTCCTCAGCTTGCACACAGCGCCTTCTCACCGCACCCCTTACGTGGCTGTTTCTCTGTGCACATGTTTGGAGGGCGCTGGAGAGAGAGCTCTGCTGTCTCTTCCTCTTCTAATGACACCTGTCTTATCGGATTAGGGCCCCACCCTTAGGACCTCATTTAACCTTCATTACCTCTTTATAAGCTCTGTCTCCAGTTACAGTCACATTGAGGGTGAGGGCTGTAACGTGAATGTGGAGGGCACGCAATTCATTCCATAACATGGGGCCGTCCTGAAGTTGGCACTGCACCACTCCCGGAGGCCTGTTCCCATGTGGACGGTCTGCGTAGCTGTAACAGTGGCCCTGCCAGTTCCTCTCTTGTGATTCCACCTAATCTCTAAACCTGCAATTCTGCTGTTACTCTGTGTCTCAGACTTTTTAATGACCTTGCATAGAGAGATCTGAGTTCATAAGCTTCATGATAGACTCACAGTTATAATCATAAGATTATTTAATGTAATTACAAAATTGTAATAAAAATTCTTTATGTTATTAGAGCATTAGTTTGGATGAGTTCAAGTCATTTTGCCATTTTACAACCCACCTGGAAGACTTTGCTATTGCCATGCAAATGTTTAGTTTAGCTCATCGCCCCGTCAGACTAGGTAAGTTATACGAATCATTTAATTTTTGTTATCTATAAACAATTTCACTGTATTCTTCAACTAGATGATACCAATCAAAGAGCCTATTATCGGTAAAATAATTGATTGGCCTTTTAATTCAACGTGGTCATTCTAGATTTATAACACCAACACTCCTATTTAACAGTTATTTCATTGGCTTTTATTTTCTCATTTTCCTAAAGAGAAGGAAATATTTAAATATGTGTGTTTAGATCATTGATTAAATTAAAATAGTGTACCTATCTCGTGGCTACCTTCATGACATTTCTCAACCAAATTTATGATTTGAATACGTTCTTGATGGGTATTTTTGGTTTTGTTTTACTTCCCAAATAATAAAAATTTTGGCATGTTTTTACTTCTCAAATAATGAAAATTTAGGTTAATTCCACTTAGACTATTTCATGTGGTTGATGAGTTTTATGTGTATTTTTTTTTTTTTTTAGCGGAGTTTAAGAGAGCTGTGAAAGTAGCAACCGGGCAGGAGCTCTCAAACAATATTTTGGACACTGTCTTCAAGATCTTTGATTTGGATGGCGATGAGTGTCTCAGTCATGAAGAGTTTCTTGGGGTGTTAAAAAACAGGATGCATCGAGGTTTATGGGTAACAGATTTTAAGTTTTTAAATACATGTTTACATGTAATTGAATAGTATTAAACCTAGAATTTGGGCAAATGAGTAGAGTCATTACATGGAGTTTTTATCATTTGTAGATCATAAGCTATGCTTGAAACAGTAAAATATCTTTTACAGATGATAATCAACATTTTTCTTTGCTTTTAAAAAAAAATCTTAATCTGCTCCGAAATCACTATTCAGAAATCATAGCCTAGAGTTTGACTTTGGGTTTTGTAGTTAGATATACCTAGATTCAGATCCCAGCTCTACCATTTATTAACTGCTGAATCTTGCAAAGCCACTTAATTTTTCTGAGTTTCACACTCCTCATCTGTATAATGAAGAAACTAATAGAATCCACCAGAAAGAATTAGTGTGAGAGTTAAGTATAAAATACTTAGTGTGGTAGCTGAGACACATGCAGTCAATGTTAGCTGTTATTTTTCACTTAAATCCACATATTAGTCTATAACTATGGTACAGATCAATTTTATGTAGATTATAATCTGCTAGAAGTGCTTTCATGAAAGACGGCTACAAGGGGAAAACTAGGGTCCAAAGAGAACCTACATAGTAGGTAGGTAGTTAGGCTGGAAAAAAGGAAGGAGGGAGTCAGAGAGAGAATATGGTGCTGCTCATGAGGACAAAGCTGTTTGTTTACAACTTAGAAAAGCAGTTCAGGTTCCTGGAACAAATGTAATTTATAAAAAATTAGTAAGTACAATTTTCATTGGCAAACATGTTTTATAAGCTTTGTAGTCATCCAACATATTCCTGAAAATTAAACCAATTAAACCAATCTTTGCAGTTAACGATTTAATGTACCTGGGAGAATCTTTGCCGTTTCTTGCAAAACATTAAAAAGACGAGCTGTACGTCAGTGACAGGAAAAGGAACATATATAATCTGAAGTAGACTTTTGCTTCCACTGGGCTAATTTCCAGCAGTTCTGTGCTCCAGTGGTTACCAGGACCGAAGTATTTTCTAACCTTTACTTTTTCGTTTTTGTTGAGGGGAGTAATAACCACACAGAATTTTTAATTCACAAAACACTTACATGAATTAGATTATTTCTTCTGGAACCTTCTCATCAAATAAGTTGTGACCTGTCATTTCTTTTTTTTAATTTTAGCCGAGGTTAAAATCAAAGTTTTAGGCTTTTAATTTTTATTCAACATAACTAAAGTACACCAGAAAAGGGGAAACATTATAAACTATTATAAAAGGAAAACATAAAGTAATTACATTTTAAAACCAGTATATGCAAGAAAATGGCCCAAAGTCTTCATTATCTTCTCACAGAAGAAACTCCACTAATGGATACTTAGTCTGCATCCATTGCTTGGTACCTTAAGAATAGTCTCACATTACATGTTTTGTCATTTACCCTGTTGAACTGTTCTGTTGCTATCATTTTTCACAATGTAATCCACCCTCAGCTACTTTTTGGAGGAATGTAGGAAGGAAATAGAAACAAAGTACACATGAAATCATGTTTGACTTTGAAGAGAATGACCTCTTAATTTTTACTTCTGATTAACAGGTACCACAGCATCCAACTGTACAAGACTACTGGAAATGTGTGAAGAAAGAAAGCATTAAAGGAGTAAAAGAAGTCTGGAAACAAGCTGGAAAAGGTCTTTTTTGATAAAAGATAATACGGCAATTATATTGCTCCAAATGTCAGAATTTGTGATTTTTTTTTTAAATTATCAGCTGTTTGTCTTAAGTCTTTATGGAGGTTCTTTATAATGTAAACATACCTTGTACTTGCTTGCTTTTTTTTTCTCCTGTGGTCTTGTCTGAAGCCTTCTTACTTGCTTCCTGATTCAATAACTTCATTAAAGAACTTAGCAGAAAGAAAAGAAGGTAGTCTTTTACCCAAACAGATATTAGATTCAGCCAGAAGACCTAGATTTGAAGTAATGTTTTATACTTTGGTAAGATGGAAAGCCTAGTTATTCACTGATTTCTTAGACACAATAGCATGATATGCTTTCTGAAAGGATAAACAAGTACTTATGGGGGAAAAGTGCTTGATACACAAAGCCAGTATCAATTCCAGAAGGCCTGCTGATCCTAATAGGGCAAATGAAGTTAAAAATTTCAGATTTTTCCCATCTGTGTCTTATGTCTCATAAATTTCTTGCATATTTTGTGTCAGTAGCTTAGCTATTTATTAGTTGTCTTAAAAATAACATGTAAATTTCAATATCCTATCCGGAAGCAGAATAAAGTATTTACATAGATACAGAAAATATGAAGGTGCTCTTTATTTTACATGTGTTTTTTAAAACTACATTTTAAAAAAATTATAAATACTCTCATCCCTTGTCAAGCTCATTAGTTTATGTTCTTGAAAACTAGTGTAGTTGGGAGAATTTTATCACAAAATCAGAGTCTCATGGGATATATTGGGTTGTAGGAAATGCTTAAAATAAGAATCCATGAGCTTACACTGAGAATCAACTAATCGATTGATCAGTGGGGCAGAGGAAACCTCTCCCTTATGGTTGTTAAAAAATAAGTCCTTGAAAAATGTTAATCTGCTAATCTTCGTTACAATTTAATGTTTGAGATTGACAAGTGACAAAAGCTTTTGTCCAATTATTTTATTACAAAAAAATTTATTTTGCTGCTAATTAAAAAACATAAAATTTGCTCTAACTCATTGTTTTAGAAATAATTATTTATGAAATAACTAATTTTTTTTATCTCCCTTGTAAAACCAAGCCAAGAGAAAAGATAGGCAATGCAAAAGTATAGGTGTGAATCCTCCACCATTTCCTCTGTTAGCCACAAAAACTGACTCTCGTCTGTCTGCCCAGATGCCCTTATGGGTGAAGATAAGTGGTATGAAAATCCAAAACCTAGGATGGTTTCTTGTGTCTTAATTGTCTCAACTTCTCCAGCCTCTTCACCTGGCACTGACTCTTCCTGCCCCACAGCATTTGTGAATACTAAATTCCAGCAACGGAAGATAAGACTTCTGAAATTATCAGTCTGAGGAAAAGAGAAAAAAAGTGAAGAAAAAATGAACAGAGCATGAAAGACCCATGGAACATCATCAAGTGTACCAAATACACATTATAGGAATCCCAGAGAGAGAAGCAATAGAGAAATAGGCAGCAAAAATATTTGAAGAAATAATGGCCAAAAACTCCCCAAGTCTGATTAAAAACATCCAAGAAACTTAACAAACTCCAAGGGAGAAAAATTCAAAGGGATCCACACTGAAACATATAGTCAAATTGTCAAACTTCATAGACAAAAAGAGAATTTTGAAAGCAGCAAGATAGAAGTAACAAGATCTTCAATAAGAATGATAGCTGATCACTTATCAGAAACTATGGAGACAAAAAGGCACAGGGATGACATTCAAAGTCTTGAAGGGGGGGAAAAAACCTGTCAACCAAGAATTCTATGTCCAGCAAAACTATTCTTCAAGAATGAAAGAGAAATTGAGGGAGCCTGGGGTCAGGCCTGGCGCGCAGGCGCTGACCTGGCGGGCAGCGAGAGGGCCGGGGTGGCAACGTCCCTCTGGCCGTCTGACTGATGTGTCCTCAATGCGGGCTGGGGCCTTGTGGAGCAGAGCGGAGGCTGGGCCGGGTAGAAGCCCCACAGGCCGGCTTGCCCACGTGACGATGGACGCCTTAGAAGAAGAGAGCTTCATGCTATCCTTTTCCTCCACCTCTGATGCAGAATTTGATGCTGTGGTTGGCTATTTAGAGGACATTATGATCGATGACAAGTTCCAGATACTACAGAGAAATTTCATGGACAAGTACTACCAGGAATTTGAAGACACGGAAGAGAATAAACTCATCTATACACCTATTTTTAATGAGTACATTTCTCTGGTAGAAAAGTATATTGAAGAACAGCTGCTAGAGTGGATTCCTGGATTTAAAATGGCGGCTTTCACAACAACGTTACAGCACCATAAGGATGAAGTGGCTGGTGACTTATTTGACATGCTGTTTACATTTACAGATTTTCTGGCTTTTAAAAGGAATGTTTCTGGACTACAGAGCAGAAAAAGAAGGCTGGGGACTGGACTTAAGCAAAAAAGCAGTGGTTTAGTGGTGACTTCATTGTGCAAATCATTATCTATGCCAACTTCCCAGAACAATATATGGCACTAGATCCTACATGCAGCCAATGAATGGGATCATTCTGAATGTCAGTAGCCTAAGAGGCCAAAAGGCTCAGCTAATGACAACAGAAGAATGCATCTTACTTAGAAAGACTGACTCCATCCTGCATTCATGTTAAGTATTGATGGGTTAAAAACAAAATGACCTAACCCTCCTGGACCTGGTTATCCTGAAATAGCTTCTTGTATTCATTAACCCCTCCCCAGTGAGATCCCTGACTCAGGTGCTTCTGCGTCAGACTCCTGTGGAGCAAGCCTATGGTCAGGCATTCCATTTGGGGGGCCCTTCCCCAGCATACATTTGGTGTGTCAGTAGTGTGGAATAACCCACCATGACCAACTCTATTTGTCCCAGTAGACTTTGCATGAATTTCTTGTGTGCACTCAGAGCTCCTTTTCACATGGGTCAAAATTTCAGTCCTTCACTTTCATTGGGGTTTTTGAGTATTTATCTAGGGTGTTATTCAAGCCAGCTACCCATCTTGAGATTTCCACATCTCCTGTGATCACAGCTTGTCCTAGCTGTAGTAATCAACTGAAAGAGATGTCCTTTACCTAAAATCAACTCCCTAGTATTAACATTTGCAGTCCCTGTATCACTATGTCTTCTGCTGGTCCTGATGTAGTCCCACTGTTCTAGAAGTCTCTTAAGCATTATTTTTGAAAAAATATTTTTATAGGTTAAATACTCAGGCTAACCTAGCAGACATGATCTTGGAACTTCCATGATTACCCACTTAAAGAACAAAGTATGGCCGGGCACGGTGGCTCACGCCTGTAATCCTAGCACTTTGGGAAGCCGAGGCGGGTGGATTTCTCAAGGTCAGGAGTTCAAAACCAGCCTGGAGCAAGAAGAGCAAGACCCCATCTCTACTAAAAATAGAAAGAAATTAATTGGCCAATTAAAAATATATAGAAAAAATTAGCCGGGCATGGTGGTGCATGCCTGTAGTCCCAGCTACTTGGGAGGCTGAGGCAGAAGGATTGCTTGAGCCCAGGAGTTGGAGGTTGCTGTGAGCTAGGCTGACGCCACAGCACTCTAGCCCAGGCAACAGAGTGAGACACTGTCTCAAAAAAAAAAAAAAAAAAAGATCAAAGTATTATTTGCTGTGTGCTTAGTTGTTTGTGCTGTGAAGGCAAAAATGCTTTCTATGTTGGCATTCATTCTCACTTTCCTGGGCGCTTATGAATGTATGCTGTGTGCTGGAAATTGACTAAAAGATATCCTGTTCTTAATAGCATGTTAAATGTGTTTGTGCATGTTTGCTGAAAATCCTTTCTGTATAAACCAGTTTGTTAGGTTTTCTGTTGAAGTAGGTAGGGACTCCTAATTTCTTCTTCCTGTCAAAATCTCTCCTGCCGAGATGGTGTTCCACCAATCCAGCTCAGCATGAGTAGGAGGTAGTAAACAGCTTTGCTAGTCATCTGTTTGCTTTCATTTAATGCAATGTTTGGTAGAATATTATGTATCAGAAAACATGTATATCACATCTCTAGAAAGAAGAAAAAAACATAGTAGTTCAATTCCAATGTGTACCTTCGATTTTTTTTAAAGTAAAAATAATCTGTACTGACTTTATGCCAGGTATTCTGGTTTTAAAGGATGAGCTATAAACTGTGTGTTTTTCTGTACTGATGTATTGCTTATTAAATACTTTTGTACCATGAGTTAAAAAAAAAAAAAAAAAGAATGAAGGAGAAATTAAGATCTATCCAGATAAAAAAACTTGAGTTAATTTATTACCAGTACCTGCCCTATAAAAGCCAATATTATGGCTGGGCACAGTAGCTCACACCTGGAATCCCAACACTTTGGGAGGCAGAGATCAGAGGATCGCTTGAAGCCAGGATTTTTAAACCAGCCTGGGCAACATAGCAAGATCCCATCTCCATAAAAAATAATAATAAAAATTAACCAGGCTTAGTAGCATATGCCTATAGTCCCAGCTACTTGGGAGGCTGAGGCAGGAAGCTTGCTTGACTCCAGGAGTTCAAGTTCACAGTGAGCTATGATCACACCTCTGCACTACAGCCTGGGTGACATAATGAGATACTGTCTATAAAAAAAAAAAAAAGACCAAGTTCTTGGTTTTATTTATTTATTGATTGATTGATTGATTGATTGAGACAGAGTCTCTGCTGCCTGGGCTAGAGTGAGTGCCGTGGCATCAGCCTAGCTCACAGCAACCTGAAACTCCTAGGCTCAAGCAATCCTTCTGCACCACCATGCCCGGCTAATTTTTTCTATATATTTTTAGTTGGCCAATTAATTTCTTTCTATTTATAGTAGAGACGGGGGTCTCACTCTTGCTCAGTCTGGTTTCGAACTCCTGACCTAGAGCGATCTGCCCACCTCGGCCTCCCAGAGTGCTAGGATTACAGGCATGAGCCACCACTCCTGGCCCCAAGTTCTTGGCTTTAAAACAGCAACTCAAAGTACTGTAAAAAGAAAAAAAAGCCAATATTGTACTTTTGATTCAGTTTATAGCTTCTCTCTTTTATCTATATGATTTGAAAAGTTAAGTATATAAAATAATACGTCTATATTAATGGACATACAATGTATAAAGATGTAATCTATGAAATAACAGCATAAAAGGGGAGAGGTGGAGATGTGTAGAAGTAGAGTATATACTATTGAAACTGAGTTGGTATTATTCAAACTAGAGTGTTATACGTCTAAGATGTTGACTGTAACTCCTAAGGTAACCACTAAGAAAATTAAAATATACAGAAAAGGAAATAAGGAAATCAAAATGATACCCTACAAGAAATCAACTAAATACAAAAAAGATAAAAATGGAGGCATCGAGAAACAAAAAACATATAAAACCCATAGAAAATAAACAGCTAAATGGCAGTAGTAAATCCTTTATCAGGAATCACTTTAAATGTAAATGGATTAAACTCTCTTATTAAAAGATAGAGATTGGCAGCTAAATTTAAAAAGAAAAAAGAATTCATCATATGCTGTCCATAAGGGACACACTTTAGATAGAAGAACACAAAGAGATTAAAAGTAAAATGATGAAAAAGATGTTTTATACAAATAGTAACCAAAAGAGAGCTGAGATGGCTATATTATTATCAGACAAAATAGATCTGAAATCACAGAAGATTACAAAAGACAAAGAAGGACATTAACAAGAAGATAAAACAATGATATAGATACACATAATAAGCCACAAAATATATAAAGGAAAATTTGACAGAATTGAAACAAAGAGTTCTACATTAATAGTCGGCCTACTTTCAACAATTGATTGAACAATCAGGAGATCAATGAGGAAACAGAAGACTTGGACAATACTACAAATTAGCCCTAACAAACATATACAGTGCATTCCTCCTAACAATAGCAGAATCACATTCTTCTCAAGTGCGTATGACCAAACAGACCATACATTAGGTCAGAAAACAAGGCTTGATACATTTTAAAAGATTGAAATCATACAAAGAACCTTTTCTAATCACAATGGAATGAAACTAAACACAACAAGAGGAAAGCTAGAAAATTCATAAATATGTAGAAATTAACAGTCTTAATAGATCAGAAAAGAAACCACAGGGAAATTAGAAAATACATTGAGACAAATAAAAATGAAAATACAACATAACAAAACTATAAAATGCTGCAAAAGCAGTGCTAAGAGAAAGATCCATAGGTATAAATGTTAGAACAATGGGCCATCATGGTGACTCATGCCTGTAATCCTAGCACTTTGGGAGGCCCAGGATGGAGGATTGCTTGAGGTCAGGAGTTCAAGACCATCCTGAGCAAAAGTGAGACTCCGTCTCTACTAAAAATAGAAAAAAATAGCCAGGTGTGGTGGTACTTGCCTGTAGTTCCAGCTACTCAGGAGGCTGAGGCAGGAGGATCACTTGAGCCCAGGAGTTTGAGGTTGCCGTGAGCTAAGCTGACACCATAGCACTCTAGCCTGGGCAACAGAATGAGACTCTGACTAAAAGAAAAAAAAACTGATCTCAAATCAACAACTTTACACCTTAAGAAACCAGAAAAAAAAAACACACACTAATCCCAAAAATAGCAGAAGGAAGGAAGTAATAAAGATTAGAGCAGAGATAAATGACTTAGGAAGTACAAAAACAATAGAGAAAATCAATGAAACCAAGAGTTGGTTCTTTGAAAACAACAAAATTGATAGTCCTTTAGCTAGATCAACTAAGAAAAATAGAGCAGACTCAACTAAGATCAGAAGTGAAAGAGGGACCTTGCAACTAATTTAATAGAAATAAGGATTATAAGAGAATACTATGAACAATTGTATACCAACAAATTGGATAGCCTAGATAAAATGAACAAATTCCTAGAAACACACAACCTACCAATACTGAATCATGAAAAAAATAGAAAATTTAAATAATATAACTAGTAAGGAGATTGAGCCTCCCAACAATGAAAAGCCCAGGAACAGATGGCTTCACTAGTGAATTCTACCAAACATTTAAAAAATTAATATTAATCCTCCTCAAACTTTTCAAAAACTGAAGAGGAGGAAACACTTCAAACTCATTCTATGAGGCCAGCATATTACAGCATATTACCCTGATACCAAGGCCAGATATAGATACTACAAGAAAAGAAAACTACAGGCCAAAATCTTGTATTGGTGCAAAATCTTCAACAAAAAACTAGCAAACAATTCAACAGCACATTTAAAGGATTATAACACCATGTCCAAATGGGATTTATTTCTGGAATTGAAGAATGATTCAACATGCCAAAATCAATATAGTTTAAGATGTCACTACTACAAGGCAATCTATAGATTTAATGCAATCCCTATCAAAATCCCAATGGCATTTCTTGCAAACATAGAAAAACCCTTCCCAAAATTCATATGGAATCTCGAAAAGCCCTGACCACAACAGTCTTGGAAAAGAAGGACAAAGTTGGAGGACTCACACTTTCTGATTTCACAACTTAGTTACAGTGTAAAACAAAACTACAGTAATCAAAACAGTGTGATACTGGCATAAAGACAGACATAAACCGATGGAATACAATAGCCAAAAATAGACCATCACATATATGGCCAAATGATTTTCAGCAAGGCTGCCAAGAATATTAAATGAAGAAAGAAAGAAATACCTTTTCAACAAATAGTGCTGGGACAACTGTATATCCATATGCAAAAGAATGAAGTTGGATCCTTACCTTTTACTATATATAAAAATTAACTCAAAATGGATCAAAAAACTAAATAGCTGAAACTGTAAAACTCTTATAAGAAAATATAAGCGGGCTGGGCACAGTGGCTCATGCCTGTAATCCTAGCACTCTGGGAGGCCGAGGCGGGAGGATTGCTTCAGCTCAGAAGTTCAAGACCAGCCTGAGCAAGAGTGAGACCCGTCTCTACTAAAAATAGAAAGAAATTAATTGGCCAACTAAATATAAATAGAAAAAATTAGCCAGGCATGGTGGCGCATGCCTATAGTCCCAGCTACTCGGGAGGCTGAGGCAGAAGGATCACTTGAGCCCAGGAGTTTGAGGATG
>CAUYRT010002701.1:0-55659 GCA_963574885.1 Lepilemur ruficaudatus
AGCTGGGACTACAGGCATGCACCACCATGCCCGGCTAATTTTTTCTATATATATTTAGTTGGCCAATTAATTTCTTTCTATTATTAGTAGAGACAGGGTCTCACTCTTGCTCAGGCTGGTTTCGAACTCCTGACCTTGAGCAATCTGCCCGCCTTGGCCTCCCATAATGCACTGCTTTTTAAAGAGATCTTTAAAACATATTTCCAATAACATCCAATACTCACAACTGTAAGTCTTTCACCAGGAATTAAATATGTTAAATTTCTTTGTCGTCCCCCCACTTTTTTAAAATAGATTCTATCTATTGACCCCCTTACGCATTGAGTCAATGTGTCCTCCTTTCCTCAATAGTACTTGTTCAAAATAAAGCAATTGTGAGAACATCTTGTTTTCTAAAAATCTTTAGCACTCTTAGCTAATTCCTTCTTGCAGGGACATAACTGCGGAGTGGGGTGAGGGGAGCCTTAATTATAAATCTGGGTATATATAGTACCTGGGTTTGAATCCAGATTCTACCATTTACTACCTGTTTGACTCTGGGCAAGTTACATCATTGGTAAAACAGAAACAAAAATCGACCTGGTAGGACTGTGAGGATTTCAATGTGTTAAGTATTTAGTACAGTGCTTAGCACGTAGTAAACACTCAATAAATCTTAGCAGCTATTATTATTACTAGAAGTATGTGATTTTATTAAAACCCTGACTCCAACATAGCTTGGTAACCTTGGACAAGTTACTAACCATTCTGTGTCTCATTTTCGTCACCTGTAAATGGGAATAATAATATTAGCACCTACCTCCTGGGATTGTTGTGAGGATTAAATATGTTAATACATATAAAGTTGTTAGTACAGTATTATTTATTATATTAGGTCCCAGGTACTCTAGAAAAAAGTTGAAGTAGAACATAGTCGGTCCCCCATATCCATGGGTTCCGCATCCGTGGATTCAACCAACCACAAATTCAAAATATTCAAGAAATAGGCCGGGCGCGGTGGCTCATGCCTGTAATCCTAGCACTCTGCGAGGCTGAGGCGGGAGGATCGCTCAAGGTCAGGAGTTCAAAACCAGCCTAAAGCAAGAGCGAGACCCCGTCTCTACTAAAAATAGAAAGAAATTAATTGGCCAACTAAAAATATACAAAAAAAATTAGCCAGGTATGGTGGCAAGTGCCTGTAGTCCCAGCTACTTGGGAGGCTGAGGCAAAAGGATCACTTGAGCCCAAGAGTTTGAGGCTGCTGTGAGCTAGGCTAACACCACAGCACTCTAGCCCAGGCAACAAAGTGAGACTCTGTCTCAAAAAAAAAAAAGAAAGAAAATATTCAAGAAAAAAATGGATGAGTGTATTCTTACTGAACATGAACAGACTTTTTTCCCTTGTCATGATTCCCTAAACGATACGGTATAACAACTATTTACATAGCATTTACATTGTATTAGGTATTACAAGTAATCTAGGGATGATTTAAGGTATATGGGAGGATGTGCATAGGGTTATATGCAAATACTACATCATTTTATATCAAGGACTTGACCATCTGAGGATTTTGGTTTCCAAGGGGAGTCCCAGAACTAATCCCCAACAAATACTGAGAGACGACTATATAGTTAATTTAGTTCAACATTGTACATAACAATATATTAGCCACTATAAGATGCAAGTTTGGGTAACTACAATTCCTACCCTCAAAAGTTTAGATGGGAGACAAAAATGTATACATGAAGCAGTAAGTCATATGAACAAAGTTATCTAGATAGATACATACTTAAATATATCTCTGTGTTTATATGTGTGAGTATATATGCATATACCTCTATATAATGTAAAAGTCTCATTTATACAAATATGATATATAAACATATGGTTAAATGAACATATAGTCCATGAAGGTAGTGGTAATATTTGCATTTTTGATTAGTTTGACTCAACTATACTCTGATTCTATTTATTCAACAAACATTTAGCATGCATGCTAAGTGTCAGATGCTGTGCTGGACACCAGAAATACAAAGACAGATCAGGCAGTCCCCTACCTTTAAAAAGCTCATTTAGTGCAGATCCATTAGAGCCAAAAAGGAAAGACCAGCTACAGAAGCCCAACTCAAAAGCCCTTTACCCAAATGAATCTTCCCGGTGAAGAATCCACACATTACCTTAGATCATCTGGGAGACCTTCATCTGATTTGGAAGCACATAAACTAGAAGATTCCGGAGGACTGGAGGCATTGGCCACAACACCAGCTACCTCAGATGCCGCCATCATGCTCTGTACATTCAGAAACAAATTACAGGCTACAAGTTTCAAAAGTTTAAAATAAATGTATCTCTCCCCCTCAAAATGTCCACACAGTAGAGTTGTTCCAGGAAAGAAATACAAAGAAAAACTTTGAGAAGATACTTAAGAGTATTCTGTAGGGTATTAAAAAAGCCATTGCATGTAATAGATCCCAATGGGCATCAATCCTCAGGAGTCACCATATTTATATAAGGAGTCTGTGCAAAGATTTTATTTTCACTTTTGGCAGAAATGCAGTCATTTAAAATAGTATATCACAGTCTGTGAGAATCTTCCATAAATGGCCCACCATGTCTACATTGTCTACTATCCTTTATAAAAGATGTATCTTTTGGCCTAGTAGTAATATGTTTTTAAATCATTTTATGGCTGTTACAGTCAAAGCATTCTTCACTAAAGTGAGATTTTCTGGAGGTGTTTGCACGCAAGAGAACAAGTACAGGGCAATGCCAGCGTGTATCTGTCGCTCTGTCGGTGTGTTTGCCCCAGATGGGAAAAGTCTCATACCCACTGGCTGAGGAAAGTAGACTCTTCAGAGACACCACAAAAGGCGCAAAAAAGGATGAGAATCTTTTAACATGGAAATGAGAAAACATGGCAACACAAGAAAGGGAACCCGGACAGATCCCTTTTTTTTTTTTTTTAAGATCAAAAGGTCATGCTTTATGCCGCAAAACTAACTCATGACCTTCTACTGTGAGGAGAAAAGAAGAAAAAAAACAACTTGGGAGGTGGGGGGCAGTGAACATAGGGTTAGTTTACATTCTTGTTTTTAACAGCATCGCAGGTAAACCCCTGAACCCTGCACCATGCATAGGGCAAATACGGAGACGGGGCTGTGTCAACGCTTTAGTTACAGCCCACAGACCCTCTGTGCCTCCGTTTGCCTTATTATACAAAGCTCCGGGGAGAAAACGGCCCCGAATCGCCATTATTGCTCCCTCAGGTGCAAACACCCTGCCGCCAACAGAGCCCACGGCCTGGAGTCCTCGGTGCCCCGCACACGGAACCACAGGGCAAGGGTCATACACGCAACTCCGCGGCCAGAGAGCCCAAACAGGGAGGGCAGGTACATCTGGCTGGAGAGTGGAGACGGCCAAAGGGAACCGTGCACCCCGACAGCCAGCACTAGTGAGGCGGCGACGCGGGGAGCGAGGGGTCCTTGGGAGAGAACAGGAGACAGACGAGAAGGGGACAATGGGGGGAAGCAGCGCCGGGTGGCCACCGCCACCCTCAACAGGGGACTGCTAAGCAGGCCGCTTGCTCGGGCCGGAGCCCCCGCCACATCTTTCCCTCGGTCCCCCACCCCACGGCCAGCCCCCGTCCTACTTCTAGGCCAGGACCCCCGCCCCCGTCCTCACAGCTCCCCCCACGCTCCCCGCTCGGACCCCCGCCCGCGCCCCTGCCCCTCGCCTCGCAGCCCCCCCCCCGCGCGCCCGCCCCGCACACACCTCCCGCGCCGCGCCCCCGGGAGGATGGGGGGGAGGGACGGGACGCACCTGAGCGGGCGGAGCGGGGGGAGGGGGCTGCCGAGCCACGGGGGGAGGGGTCGAGCGCCGGCCCGCGCGCGACACCTCCCACTTCCGGCGACACGAGCGGAGGGGGCGAGGCCCGGGCAGCCAGAGGAGAGGCCGCCGTGGCGCCGCGCCGCCCCCGACGGCGCCCTCTGGTGGCGAGAGCTGGCGCCGCCCGGGACACGGGGATGCAGCGGAAGACCCCTGAGATGCAAGAGGACTCTCCAGGGGCGCAGGGAAGAAGAGAGATGGGACCGCGACAAGGAAGGCGGCCTGGTGGGATCAGGAGCCCCTCTGGGGAGGTTACAGGGAGAGCCGAGCCCATGGCGGTCAGAGGCAGGAGAGCAACGAGGTGTTTTTAAAGGTCGGCACCGAGATGCCCTTTTCGGAGGACGCCATGAAGATGAAGAACCCTGCGGGGAGGGACCCCGTTGAAGATGCCCCGAGGCCTCGGAACGGTGGAGCTCCGCGAGTTAAGCCCGCCAAACCCGCACGCCCTCTGTCCACGGAGGCCGCCCGCGGGAGCCGGCCCCCAGCGCCAGTTGCTCGGGCCCGCCGGGTCGGCCCGGGCCCGCGGCGCCCGCCGCTGATTGGCTGCGCCGCCCGGGCGGAAGTGATGCTGCTGTCACTGGCTGCTCGGCTCCCGGGAAGCCGCGAGTTTCCGCAGGGAGGCGGTGGCAGCTGCGGCCGGGCGGGTGAGTTGGGAACTAGGTGGGGGCAGGACATTGAAAGTCCAGGTGGCCCAGGACCGGGGGGAGCCGGCGTCTGAGGATGAGGCAGCTGCGCAGAGGGAGACTTCGGTCCTGGAGTGGGGAACCCAGAGGGACGGGGCCTCAAGGACTTGGATTCCAAGATAGTACGGGTGCTAATGAGGAGAGGGGCACATTGCACGGAGCAGTAGAGGTCGGGGGAGGGGGTGGGGATCGGTGAAATTGATCCCTGTACCTAACATGGTTTCTAGGAGCTGGGTGTAAAGGCAGCGAGGACGACAGTCGCTTGGGAGCAGAATCTTGGACTCCGGGCTGCCCGCACTCTTCTTCCTTGACCACTAAGAGCTGTAAAGATAGGCGTAGCAGTTAGGAGAGGTTAAGATCTGCTTTCAGAACGTGTTTAAGGTTCCTTTCCCAAAAGCCTGGGGATAAAAGTGCTGCTTTGCCGCTGGGAGACAGGGAGAGCTCAGGTTTCTCTTTCTTCCTGAAATGTGGGATTTTTTGAGACTGGAGGAGCCTGCCTGGATGGGTCATTATCTGGCTATGTCACGGGATTTTTTTTTTTTTTTCAGTTAGTAGAGTAATATTTTGGGACGTCGAGGCTGCTGGGGGTCAGGGAGGGATTTCAGAGGGAATATGTTTGGGAATTTAAAAGGAAAAGAGAGGAAGAGATATGGAATGGAGATATTTAGAGGGAAATGTTAGGTGGCATAAGTTCTCTCCCTTTACATGGAATCTTCAGTAAAATATCCGTTTTCTGGAATGCTTTGAGTTGGATCTGTCCAGGTGTGTGTCTCAGTACTAAGCCCTGGCCCCATGTGTACTCAGTAGAGAGAAGAGGCTTTTAAAGGAGCCCAGCCACCCATAGGTACCACATGTTCTGCTGCCACATTCACCTGTCACAGTTGCCAACCAGCTCCAACTTGGCCCTTTTTTTCTTTGAGGACTCCTGAGACCAAGTCTCTGGTTCTATCAAACCTAGGCGATTGGAGCCTGAGCCCTCACTTTAAAGTCAACCTGCTGAGCTAGTTACAGGGGTAGCTCTTTAGTGCTGTTTTCCAGTCATTTCTTCTCTCCTGCTTGCCTGCTTGCCCTCGATGCCTGTTCAGTTTCATTGACATTTTCTGGCTTTCCCCCTGTTTCCCCCTGCCTCCTGCCTCTTCTCACTTCCCCTGGCATCCTTGGGAGACACACGAACCAGGAAGTTAGCTACCACTTAGACTTCCAGGAAGTGTGTTACTTACTTTCTCGGGAGGCATTTTGGTAGCAGTTAAGTCCTCTACTAGATCTCCAGTGGAAAAAATGAAAAGAGGGTGGCATGATAGCACAAGAAATAGGGTTTCTGGATTTTACACTGATCTGGCCTTACAATACCAGTTCCTTTCTGGTCTATGATCTATTTTAGATCCCTGGAAATGACACTTGATAAGTTTCTTTTTTTTTTTTTTTTTTTTTTAAAGAGTCTCACTCTGTTGCCCAGGCTAGAGTGAGTGCCGTGGCGTCAGCCTAGCTCACAGCAACCTCAAACTCCTGGGCTCAAGCAATCCTTCTGCCTCAGCCTCCCAAGTGGCTGGGACTACAGGCATGCGCCACCATGCCTGGCTTTTTTCTTATATATATATTTTTAGTTGGCCAATTAATTTCTATTTTTAGTAGACACGGGGGTCTCGCTCTTGCTTAGGCTGGTTTCGAACTCCTGACCTTGAGTGATGCACCCGCCTAGGCCTCCCAGAGTGCTGGGATTACAGGCTTGAGCCACTGCGCCTGGCCTGCATTAGATTCTTATAGGAGCACAAACCCTACTGTAAACTGTGCATGGGAGGGATCTAGCTTGCGAGCTCCTTATGAAAATCTAATGCCTGATGATCGGAGGTGGAGCTGAGGTGGTGATGCTAGCGCTGGGCAGTGGCAGCAAACCCAAGTTATCATTAGCAGAGAGGTTTGACTCCACAATAAATGTAATGCGCTTGAATCATCCCAAAACCATCCCCCTTCCAACTGGTCCATGGAGAACTTGTTTTCTATGATACTGATACCTGGTGCCAAAAAGATTGGGGACCACTGGCCTATGACATACCTAGACTATATCATATAGCTTATTGCTCTTAAGCTACAAACTTGGACAGCATGTTACTGTACTGAATACTGCAGACAATTGTAACACAATGGTAAGTATTCATATATCTAAACATACCTAAACAGAGAAAAGGTAGAGTAAAAATATCATATTATAATCTTATAAGACCACCACGGTATATGCGGTCTGTTACTGATCAAAATGTCCTGACGTGGCAGATGACTTTTAGACAAAAGAAGTATAATGAAATGTAACCAGTAATTTTTCTTTCTGGGTCAGTAGATTGTAGCAACATGAAATTCCTTCTTAGACTCATCTATAATTTTCTAATTTTATACACGAAGCAATATTACTTGTATAACCAGAAGTGAAACCAAGACTATTATTAATTAAAAGTGACCTAATGCATGATCAGAGACTCTAATCTGAACTCTGAAGAAAGATCAGTAGTGTGGGTACCTCTGGATTCATATTGACATTATTATTGGGTTATTAAGTATGAAATGTTCAATTTCCTTAAGTACTAAGTTTGACAGTTGATATCTCTGACATTTCACTCTAACACTTCTTGTTTTATTTTTATTGTGAAGATATATTCTTATTCTTTCAAACACATGGTTCGTCATGTGATTATCTTTCAAATTTTTTTTTAGAGCAATTTTTGTGAAACCATGGACAAGTCAAAAACTTGTGTTGTTTTCTAATATAAGTTCCATAATAAAACCAATGCTGTGCACACAGCTCAAAATATCACGGAAGTGTTTGGGAAGGATGTGGTTACTGAGCGCACAGTGCATCAGTGGTTTGAGAAGTTCTGTTGTGGTGATTTTAATCTTGAAAATGAGCTATGTGGACAACCTGACACCAAGGTGGATAATAATGAGCTGAAAGCTGTAGTGGAAGCAAATCCATCTCTACCTACGCATGAATTAGCAGCAGGGCTTGACGTTACTACTCCACTAATATTGGACCATTTGAAACAAATGGGTGAGGTAAAGAAGCTGGATAGTTGCATACCACATGAACTAAACAAATGTCAGAAGAGAAATTGTCCCGCAGCTTGCCTTTCTTTGCTGTCACGACATAAAGGCAAACCATTTCTACAACATATTGTCATGTGTGATGAAAAATGAATTCTTTTTGATTATTGCTCGTGTTAAACACAATGATTGGATAAAGATGAAGTGCCAAAACACAGTCCAAAACTGAATATTCATCCATAAAAAGCTAATAGCATCTGTTTGGTGGTCCAGTGCTGGTATTATCTACTATAGCTTCATGAAACCTGGATAACCGATTATAGTAGATGTCTACTGCAAACAATTGGATGAAATGATGAGGATGCTTTTGAACCCTTCTGTAAACTGTAAACATATTAACTTACATGTATTTCCTATTGGTCTTTGACCTCCTTAAGATAAAAGTGCAGCCCTAGCCAAGCAGCCAAGATTGGTCAACAAGAACAGGCCAATCCTCTTACAAAACAACACTTGACCACATGTTGTACAAACAATGCTGTTCAAACTATAGAGGCTGGACTTGGAAACTCTCTGTCATCCACCATATTCACCATACCTTGCACCAACTGACTACCACTTTTTCCAGGCTTTGGACCACTTCTTGCAACGAAAAATATTCAATTCTCAACAAGCTGTGGACAACACCTTTCATAATTTCATAGCCACTCGCTTCCCAGACTTCCTTGCTGCTGGCATAAACAAGCTACTGTTAAGATGGCAAAATCATGTTGATAGTTTAAGTGCATACTTTGATTAATTGTACTGCTTCTTGTTTGAGATGTAATAAACCAAACTTTTGATTCAAAATCGGACATTTATATTTAATGACCTAACTACTTCTATCAAGACTGGGGTATTTCCAGAGGGGAGGGGTAAGGTTGAAACTCTCTGCTCTACACCTCTGTAACTGCTGCATGAACAGCAGCCCATTGAGTTTACATAGATCTACATATTAACTTACATGTATTTATTTCCTATTGGTCTGTGACCTCCTTAAGATAAAAGTGCAGCCCTAGCAAAGTACCCAGAGTAATCAATACCTATTCATTAAATAAATGATTGAAGAAATGAATGAATTGAAAGCATGTAAGAATGACTGAATTTCCCAAGAACCACTTGTGAGGTTTTTAAATATGTTCTACAATCTGTCCTGTAACAATTTTAGTTACCACCATTTTAAATTCAAAGTTTGCTTTAAAAAAATGGGTCTAAGTGAGAATGCTTTTTAATTTCTTTATTCCTTCATAGAAATATACATCATCTATTTGTATACTCTATTGTATCTACCTAAAACAGAAGTATCTGGTAAAGTATGGAGTAACTTTCACTGCAGGAAAATGGGGACTAGTTAGTTGAAAGTATAAATTAGATGACAGAAATTATAGTTGGGAAAATTTATTTATAAAATCAAGTTAGTCTGACTTATGGAATCAAAATAGCCATAGTCAGTGTAGATGGACTAAAATCCAAGAATTATCATTTAATCATAATGCCTCATCTGGAACCAAGAACCAATGAGGTAAAAATACACAAATTAACCAACTTTTAATAAGATATTATATCAATGTTTTACATAAATCATTCCATTATGAGGTCATCAGGGAACAAAACAGGTAAACCACTAAAAATATGAAAATTGCCATCTCCATGATGTTAGGTAATTGGCATTGACTAATACATAGAGTTGTTGACTTTTTAAAAATTTATTTGCCTATTTCCCAGTGTAGCTTTATCAGTTATATATTAATATTTCAGGAAGAACAAAACATTTGAGTGGAAAGACAAAATTTTATTAGGATGTCACTTTTTTAGATTTTTAGAAAGTTATGGCACTAATCTGATCTTTCAAGGAGTCTATGACTCAAAAATGGATCAGGTGAATGTCTTAAAGTTTATTAGACTTCTGGTTCCTCAGTACCTAGTGTCTTGTGAAGATATCAGGAAGCTAGTTTGCCTCTTTTGAGTACAGACCATCAGATTGTGCTACTTATTTGCTGAGTGGAATTTACTAGAGGGACAGATATCATAAATGATTCTCCTGAGAAAGTTGCTATTTTTATAGAAATCAGGCAAATTCCATTCACCTACAGTAAAAGATTGGCATCAACAGTATTCATCTCTAGTTATTACTAAAAATATCCGTGGGAAAAAAAGGAGAAATGGACAGTGAAGTCACAGGTATCATTTACTTTCTCTTAATTGTACACCTACCCTACAAAGACCTTCATTAGGAATCTGGTGTCCAGTGTTTATTACAAAATATTCTTCTACAGATAGCGGAATCTCTCAATTCCTGGACTATTCATATGATGGATGAGCATGAACCTCTCTGTGGCATATCTATTATCGAATTGAACTGTTACTTAAATCTTGCATTGCCATTTAATTTCTCATTCATGTATGTTTTATCTCGTCAACTGGATTGTAAGGCTTGGGCAGGTCATGAAACATTATCCCTTATTCTATCCCACCCACAATGTCTTTCATACTCTTTAGTAGGTACTCAATAAATATTGATAGATGGGAGAAGATTCAGCCGAAAACAACTGGCCTGATCATTGCCTATTAGCTGCCAGTTCAGTTCTATAACTTACCAATTTAATTTTGAGTGAATACAGAGTAACTTATTCTGCAAAATGAAAAACTGAGAAAATCTGGAAAAAATTTACCTTCCTCTGGTATCATCAAAATTCTAAATTTTCTTTTTCCCTGAAAGGCCCAAATAACTTGTACACCTCTACTACATTAATGTATAAATATTGTAATTTAAAAACTCAGCATTTCAAATAAACACATCCTATAAATAAACACTTCTACCTACAACAGGTTTTGCACTACAAAGAATTAGTAAATTTTATATGCAAATTATGAACCAATCAATGTAAATATTCTATCTTAAAACACCAACCTCCTGATTTTGATTAATATACAATAAAAAATATATCCAGAAGACAGATGGAATTTCTACTTAATTTGTTTGTGTTACATTGTTTGAAAATCAAGGTAAAATAATAGATTTGGGAAACAGTGAGTATTTTCTGTTTACTGAGGAAATAATAATCATTTCAAATAAATGCTCAGATTTGCTAGATCTTTAAATTACTTCAAATTGGCAAATTACTTTAACAACTAAATATTTTCTTAATATTGCAGAGGAATACACTAACAAGGACCCTAGTACAACATCAATATAGCTTTGTTAGGTATTCCACCCCAGCAATACTTTAAACATCTTAGGTAGGAAAAAATACATTGTCAAATCAAAGAGAGATAAATTTAGTAACATCTATTTTACAGTATCACTTGAACATTTTCAAGCCAAATAACATAATACTATCAAATATATCAAATTGGCAAAAAAAAAGAAAAAACAATTCTAGTTAGAGAACCTGGAATATGAAACTAGAACTAGATATTTGAAAAATAAAAACTTTATACTTATCAACAGCCTTAATATGCCTTTCCCCCCTTTTTCTATAACAAAAAGAGCACTGTAAAACAAGACCTTACCTTTGAGTAGTTTCAAAATGCAAGGCAAGGGTATGGGCATCTAATTACTAATAGCCACTTTATTAATGAAAATAATTAACATGGTATTTTTCTGGGGTTTTAAAAATTAGTGTCCATATTTATTTTGATGAAGTGATAAAAAGCTTAACTTTTTGCATCTTTCCAGTGAATGCAGTATGTCCATATTTTTCAATTAAAAAGGAAAAGAATCAGCAAAATTATGGAATGTAGTGTAGTGCCCATTATGTGTCTCCAGTATTTATTCAGTTGGAGAAAAATTAAAACTAAATGGCTTTGATAAAGCAGAAATTTAGTATACAAAATGAATGACATTTAATGCTCTTGTAAAAAATGATGGGTTTTTTGAAAAAGTCTGTTTAAAGAGAGATATCTCGTCTACAGAAATGTACAAAAAAGGTACTAGAAAATGGCAAAGCTTCGGAAATAAGACAACAGAACTCCCATAGACTTCCTTTGTTTTGTCGTTGTTGATGTAACTACTATTCACTTAGATTTAAAGCCTAGAATTCTACCCAATAGTCTTTTAGCTCCAATTTCCTCTTCCTAATTGCTATATGTACACTGACATCTACCTTTTATAGCAATGTCATTATTTTCTTTTGTTCTTCTTTGCTATCTTAAGAAAGAAAAATTATCGTAATTTTTTTCTGTAGGCTTAAGAAGTTCTCAGTTACTTTACTATTCTGGTAAAAAAAATGAATTGAAATGATGGCCTAGATTAGAAATAATGTTTTAAATTGCTGTAGTTTCATAAAATTGAAAAAGACAAAGCATGTTTTCATTTAAGGCTAGCTCATTTATAATAAGCTCCTTCAGGAATCTTGGTTACAACTTGCCTGACCAGTGTCCACTAGATGACACTGTTGTATAAGCACAATAATGAGTAGCGATCACTTTGACAATAACTAATTTATCATATATATTTAGATATTGTCAGTGTCTGTCTTTCAAGATGAAACTAGCTTAGCATTTTTAATTGGATGTGGCTGATAACTACAACTTCACTTAATTTAAGGTAAAGTTACCCTAAGAGGTTAAAATCTAGGGGGGGAAAGAAACATCTATTTCACAGCATTCATATTTTTGCAATAAAAAAATCTTTTCAAAATCTGTATATTTCACTGTTAAAATAGATTTCATTATGAATTTTAAATTGCGACATTTTAAACCGAGTGACAATGATTGTACCAACAATGCTGGTTTTCAAGTAGTGTTCTTTCAGTAATCTTTTCTCTTTTCCCCACCCTTCCTTGCGTCCTCCCTGCCTTCTTGCCTTTCCAATTCCCTTTCTTCTCTCCTTGATTCTGGATTGAGAGCCATTCGAGTGCAGTGCCAAAATCAGGGGAAGAATCAATTGTCCTAAACTAACAGCCTCTGTGCCACATTGTTGCCAAGCTAGGAAACTTCAGCCTCAGAAAACTCACAGAAAAACAGACACAATCATGAAGTACCTGTATACATAGAGCCATGAAAGGAAACTTTGACTACCTGAAACTGCATACTACAAATTTCTGGACATAGAAATTTTAACATAAAATCTACTATTTGGGGATATCATATAGATTGAGATTTTCCCTGATATTAGGATTCCTTTGTAATACCTTATTCTTATATTGATGCTCAAAAATCGCTGTTGAATTAAGCTTATTTGCTGTGGCTTCCATTTAATGAGATCAGTGAAGCAAAGGCATCCATGCTCCTTTCTACATATTACATACACTAATTTCATGCTGTTTACCTGAAAAATCTTGAAGGAGGAGCCAAGCCTAGAGGAAAATTACTCTAAGTGTGAGTGGCGATTGAAGTGTTTTATGCCATGTGGCATGTCTCAGAGGGAAGTGACAGACATGTCACCTTGTTTTTCATTTTTTAAGGCAGGCATGCTAAAGCTAGAGAAGTGGAATGCGAGATGCCTTTCACTTCAGTGGGAAGCCTACTGCATGCTGCAATATCTGCTCCCCAGCAGAATGTGCTGTACAACTCTATTGCTGAGTTTTCACCAGACAATGTTTTGTCAATATAACTCGCAAACAGAGCTCTCAGATTATGCCATTACATCCATGACAAGGTATAGAAACGAGTAGAAAAGGGACTCACATACTAAAATTTGTTTTCAAAAACACTGACATGCTTAAATACCTGAACACTCTCTTAATAGGTAGTTGGTGGGATTCGGGACCAGAGGAACTTCATACGTAATTAGTTTAGTTTCCCTTTCTCTTTTTTTCACTTTTAAAAGTCTCTGCTTTTTTTTTTTTTTAAGTCTGTTTATTTTGAAAGAAAAGCTATTTTCTCTAACCTACCTGAAAACCATAATGTTGCAGATAGGGGAAATTTTATATGTCAGCTCTTCCATTCTGGGCATATCATATAATCTCATTCATTGAGTGTTAGATTTCCCAGTACACAATTTTGCATAGGTTGTTATGAAGATTAAAAGAGATCATATTTGTGAAATTCATGGAAAGTTTTTGAAATACAGTAGGTGAACAGGAAATACTACCTATGAAAATCTTCCTTAAAAAGAGAAAGACAGACAGAGAGAGTATGCACACACACACACACGCTCAGAGGAGATGGGTGTTAGGAAAGAATCCAATCAACTAAGCCCATGGTGGTGTTGCTTCAGGTCTAGATAGAAAGCAAGGGCATAAAGAAAACAGGAGCAGAAGAAAATGGAAAGTGCCATCAAGATGGAGAGAAGAGAATTTGGAAATGGTGTTAACCGACAAAACTGATTTAAAAAGAAATAATATTTTCTTGAGTGCAAGAAATAAAAATGGTAAAAGAACAATCATTTCTTGAGTCAACATTGGGTACTAGCTACTTTCTATATTCTCTCATTTAGTTACCAAAAAACCCCTGTGAAGTAGTTATGTGAGCATCTACTTTTTCTAATGGCGGAAACTGAGGCTCATAGAGTTGAGGCATCAAGTCTAAGATACCGTTGGCTCCTACGTGGTAAAGCCTGCTTCAATTCCAAAAAACTTTTCAAGGCCATTAGACCACCCACCCCCTGCCCAACACTTTACAGACAGAACAAAGAGGACTCCAATTTCTGTATTCCTGCAATCAAAGACTAATAAATATGGTAATCGGAAAATTTACTTCAACACTCGGAATGCATTTTCCTCTAGAAATAAAGTATTTAGTGCTAGCTAGTGTTTCAACCTAGCTATCAAAGCCTATGTAAATCAAAATGTAGCTAATACGTAGATTACAGAAACTGTATTCTATAGTCCTGCAAGATAGTCTACAGAAAACAACACCCTCTTAATTCTAAATTAGAAAGTTAAGGGCATGTGTTTTTTTGCCATAGCAGGGAGAAGCTACTTCTCTATCCTCATCCCATGAGTAGATTTAATGTATTTGAGGATGAAGATGAAGGATGGGTTCCTCAAAATACTTAGGGAACGTTATAGCAGCCAGTACCACGCATTGCTAATTGTGAGCTGTTTGTACGGTGGGTGATTATGTCTGATGGACAAAGAATGTGTGTTTTAGCAGACAGGTATGTCTGTAAGTCTCAGAAGTTCATTCAAATGCAGAGATACAGATGCATAAAGTGCCAATAATAGTTCATTGTCCCCCTTGAGATCTGAGATATACCAGGCTTGGCATTTGCCCCTTTTCTGGCATGCCTGAACATGTCTGAAATATGAAATACAGGTATTTTACCACTGAAAAAACTTTAACAAGTTTAGCAAAAGGCAGCATGAATTCAGTAGTTGTTTATAAAACTGAAACTACTCCCTACTCCCCTACTTTGGTACCAAATTTTATATTTTAAATGTGTCCACTAGCTCCACTGAGCAGGCCTGGAGATGTGATGAATATTTTCGGCAAGACTGACTCCCTCGGTTTCTGAGGCTCTCATAGTGAAGCCTGATTTGTTCTCTCCTTTGTGAGAAATGTGTATGAACACCACTAGGTGATGAGAACACCCGCGGCATGAAGAACTCATCACTTATTTTCAATCCACTGTTCCTCACTAACTTGCATGAGGAAGAAAAACTAATTGTTATTTGCTGTCTTTTTAATTTTTTGTCCAGTCTCCAGCAATCCATCTCCCTGCCTCCAGCCTCCACCCTCCACTAACATTTTTCCATCCATCCTTCGGCATTTTTTCCTCATGACACTGCCTACAATCTATGAGTATTTATTTTCCTGATTATAAATTAATCTTATCTCTTTGTCTAGAAGGCCAAAAGATACAGCAAGTGTTGGGTATTTAAAATTATGAGAATAGTTAAGAAATCCTAATAGATGTGAATCTCTTCCCAGGTGCCTGTGATTTTCTGCTTAGGTTCCCTTAAGACTCAAAAAATTATAATTTAGTACAGACAAGACAATTTCTGGGCTACTGAACCCAGGGATCAGATGTTGTCCAGGACATAGGAGGGGTTTAAACACAGTTGCTGTATTATAAATTCCTGCTTTTAGGTACTCTTTCTATTAAATGAGTGATTTCATAGGATTTGATTCCATGGCCTGGCCTTTGGTTAGGAAAAATGCTCTATGTTTAGAGAGTGACTTTTCTAGGGATTAATTATACCTTAGGAACATTAAATGGGTTCTACTATCTCTTTTTTCAAATTGACGGTATTCCATGACCTTTGGAGTTAGAGAAATCAGATTTTCCATGAAGGAGAAATATTTTATACTGAAGACACTGAAGCTAACGTGTCCAAGTTAATCAGCAATACTATTAAATACAGGGAGATGAGCATCTTGAGATTTCTATGTCACCAAAACATATGGGGACACACTTTTTTAAAAAATTAAAACACTTTATAATCTAAAGCTATTTTTTCTCTTTCATACACAAATTGCTCATTTTTTAGTAATAGAAATGTTTACTTTGAAAAGAAAGAAAATGGTTAGGAGGCTTATTCTCAATGATCAGCCAAAGATGCACAGGACTATAAATTGCTTTTATTAAACTTGTAGTGTGGAGAGACAAGGTCAAATGCTGATCATAGGGGTCAAATCATCAGAAAAATAAATACAGCTACCTTGCTCCTTACTAGGCTTGGAAGAGGTTGATTTTTCAGAGCAAACACATTAGTATATATTCAGATTTTTCATGTCTTCTCAGTATATAATCCAGACATTTTCCAAAGCATTCACTTAACATCTGAGGTTTGGTCACTTCATTTGAAGACTGTTATGCTTCTCTGAGGATTGAGAAGCAATATAAAATGTGTTAACATATTTTCTTTTCTTTTCTTTTTTTTTTTTTTGATATGGGGTCTCACTATGTTGCTCAGGTTGGTCTTGAACTCCTGGCCTCAAGTGATCCTCCCGTCTCAGCCTCACAAAGCTCTGAAATTATAAGTGTGAGCCACAGCATTCTGCCTGAATATGTTTTTTAAAGGATGAAGCAGTAACAAACGTAGGATATTATTGTCATTTTTATAGCATTGCATATATTCAGAATGAAACCATATCTAAAAAACAAAGTCAGAAATGAATTTTTGAGATACCCCTAAAATCATGAATAGTGAAACTCAAGTACTTTACTTTCCAATCCAAAGGGCTGCCATTAAGTTGACATTTTCTTATTTGGGCAGGGACAACTAAGATTTGGTTGCTATGTAAAAAAAAAAAAATCTTCTAGCAATGAACGAGATTTATCCAAGCAAGTAATTACCTTCTGAGGTAGTGCTCCCATCACCAGAAATGTTCTAACACCATCGTTAGAGTGGTAGAGCCAGCTGTCATTCTGTTACAGGTATGGTAGTAGAGCTCCTCATCCAAAAGAAGTAATCTCTTGACATTTCCTAGGCTTTCCCTTATGGCTTATCTCCAAATAATTCACAATATACTTTAGTTATTTATCTTGTTTATTGTCTGTCTGACTGTCTCTCTCTCTCATTAACATATAAACTCCACAAAGGCAAAAATTTTAGTTTATGTTGCTCATCAGCATATCGCCCATATTTAAAAATGTGTCTGGTACTTAGTAGATGTGCAATAAATATTTTAACACATGAAAGACTAGATGAGACGCTCTCTAAGATTCCTTCCAATTTCCAGGAAACAATGAAAAAAATGTAGTGAGTCCTATATATTAATAAAAAGGTTACTGACTTATAAAAATATTCAAATCTTACATAAAAAAATTTATTTCACTTTGACTGTCTTTGCTAGATTTTTTCCTGTCATTTTGAGCATTTGGGAATCAACAATGCCCATGTACTCTCATTCCCAGAATTAAGATGTGAAGAAAAATACAAATTGCCAAAAGTAAGGAAAAAAAGAGCATACCATATTTATTTTGTTTCTTTACTAGCTATTTGGGTTTGACATAAAAAGAAAATAGAGACTTATTCATTTATTCAACATACATCTATTTATGCCTTACTTTACATACTTGGTAAGTACTGGGGCGGGGGGAATTCCATCCTGGAAGAATTCACAGTCAGGAATGGGGAATACAGACACTAAACCTGTATATGTTCTTCCTCTGAGCTTCAGAATGGAAATGACATGTGTCAGTAGATGTAGTTGTGTTAGGAAGTTCTGCTCCTTCAAAGCCTTGCTAACATGTTACTGATAAAGTAAGCAGTGGCTGAAAATGTCTACACAGACTTTAACTTAGAGTGTCTATGACCTGCCAAATATTGCAAGGATTCAAGAGCATCCTCAAACTCTGGGAAGGTAAATATAAAAAGATAATTGTAACATGGTATATAACTGGCACCCATTCACAAGTTGTACAAGTGCAATGGAACCAGAGATCCACTCTGATTCAGATAAGGGGGGTCACAGAAAGCGTCCCAGTTAGGATCCTGACAAGAAACGCATGGCACCCTCAGATTGAGTAATTAGAGAAAAGGCCTTTAAAGTGACCATTCACCAAGATGTGGGCAAGTAATAGGGAAACAAGAGAGTATAATATGTTGGAAGTCATTATACCCCCAAGTTTCAAGGAGCACAGGAGGTAGAAATTCCTGGATCCTGGAACAGAAAGGTCTGTTTGGAGAAAGTGGTTTAACAGGAGCTATGGTCTTCAGTTCACAGATGCAGCTAGCCCATAGCAACCCCAGGGAGGCAGCTAGGGAAGTAAAAACCCCACCTCACTTTCCCCTTTTCCATTGCTCTTCTGCCAGTGCTCCTATTGGCCAATGCCAAGCAGAAGGCAAAGACCAAGGGAGTCCACTGATGAAGTCAACACAGGTCAGCCTCCTAGACCGTGGAGCAGGGTAGGGAAGAACCAAGAGTCAACAGGGTGTGGCCAACAAAAGATAGCCAATGCACAAGGCTTTGGTGGCAGGAGATACTTGAGCTGGGGCTTGAAGGCTATGTCTTCATGCATTAGCTAGTTGAACTGGGTCACTCCTGTGAAATAAGAAACATTTTGAAGAGTGCCTGACAGTGGGGTTTCTATGCAGAATAGAAAATGTAGACTTTGCCTATATGTCTAGGAGATTCCCAGAGCATGCTCTTTACTGCGATGAGCTGATAGCAAAATAACTTAGTAAAAGCGGGTCTCAGAATCTGGGAACCGACTAAAACCTCTTATAAATACCAGCAGAAGCATGCCTGTAATCTTTAGATTTTAGGAGATTACTTGAAGGCCTTCAGGCCAATCCAAGGGGAGAATCTTAGTTGAATATAGTGTTATTTTTGTGGTATGGTATGAAATCACAATAACAGCCCCCTAGACAAAATATTAATACTTGCTGTGAATTGAAACTCCTTCCTCAGTCAATGTAAGTTGTTGAGGCTAGATGGTTTTTAAAAAGCCTCAATCTCAAATTATTTCAAGAGTATAATGGGATCCACTTCTCTTGATGAGAAATTATTCTTTGTTATACAATTAGCCTCAGACCTTTCGCTTCTGGTTCTTATGTATGTGACATTACTAAAGAGCTGATTTATAAGATTGTACCCTAGCCTACTTTGGGCAACAGCGTGACCTGACACAGTGGTTTTCCAACTTTTAGAAAATGAATTCTTACACAAAATTTCAATATATAAAAGAAGTAAAAGCAAAGAATGAGTTCCTTGGCAGTTTAAAGCTTCACTGTTCAGCAGAAAATATTTTGTTTCTTGCCCCAAACCCTGAAACACCATTTTGGACACCTGAATTTCCTTGGAGGAAAGTTTGTAAATCACTGACTTTAAGAATAGGGAATTACAAGAAGTGACAGGAGCCCAGGGTTCAAGTCTCAGTTTTAAATTGAATTTTCCCCTAGGTCACATGAAAAGCAAGGAAACTTCTTGGGGGCCACAGAAGTGCTTGCATTGATCCTCCCTGAGGACTGCTTCACAGCGTGAGTCTGGGCAAGTCACTAAACCTCTTCCTGCTTTACGGTTCTTCTCTGTAAAATGGGGCTGTTGATAGTCGCCATGTCCCTCCTTCACCATAAGATGCCGGGAAGATTAATGAATGACTGTTGCCAAGGCTCTAAAAGACCTTTTGAAGAAAGTCTGTAGATAAGACAAAAAGGAATATATTTCATTTGATCCTCACCAGTAAATGCTCTGAAAGAGTCCAGAAACAAATACCTAAAACTCTAAGTGGATAGTGTCAGTTCTAATTTACTTCTTCGCTTGGACTAAGGTGGTGCTATGTAGAGCCAACCAAGGATATAGACAGCTGCATTCTGGAGACTGGATGTGCTGGAAAAAAGTGAAGTCAGGAGGTGTGTCTGGGCTTCTGGGAACTCTTGAGATGAAGAGGGGCAAGTGAAGTGGGGAGGGCAGAGGGAAAAAAAACACGGGAGAAGCTCTCTGAGCACTGCCGGGAAGCAGAGTTATTGATGTGTGTGTAAACCAAGCAGGAGCTGGCCGTAAGACAAAAACAGCGCCTCTGCACAGAACAGCAGCAATTTCTCCAAGTGTGCCGTGTGGGGAGGAAGACATCCTTGGTCCCATTTTATAGATGTTGAAACTGGCCAGGGAGCTGCTCTAACCCTGTTGCTGCATATCCTACACTTAAGCTATCTTACGCAGACTGACCTTGATCATTGCGCACAGCCAAGATTATTTCCAGACGAGGAGGACAACACTTTCAAGGCAAATTCCTGATGTGTACCTCCTTTTCTTCGCACCCCTCACTGGAGGTGGGGATTTCTTTACTTCCAGCCTGATGCACTTCAATAGCATTCTAAGCACAATAATCTCTGCCGTCAATGTGTTCCTTTCTCCAGCTTCAATCTGGTGCTAGAAAATCATCCCAAAGCACAAGCTCACCTCGACTTCCTATGCTCACAAACATGGCATAAGGCCCTGGGCTGACGTCATCCAGGTCAAGCTCTTTTTCGAGATCCTTCGCTATCTGAAACCCAACTCACACATCCAGCCTCACAACACCGCCCTGATTCTGAACACATCATATTTGTCATTGCTCTCAGAACACAATCCTCCTCCTATTTCTATGCTTCCCACTTGCCAGTACAAATTCCCTTCCCATTTTGGGTAGATATGGAACCATTGATAATTCTATCCATCCCTCAAATCCTATTTCAGATGACTTTTTCCCTAAAAATCCTTCTCAGACATCCCTACTTCTTTCCCTTCCCCTTAGCCTGCCCCATTCTCTGCTTCTGTAGCAACCTTGTCACTGTATTTGTATTCACTTAGGGCACTTGAAATAGGTGTGGGGTTCAAAGTCCTCGGTTCTCATAATTGAGAACTGTGAATAGCCCTCACCTATTAGCTATGATTTGGAACAAGTAAATGAACTTCTTTGAGCCTCAATTTCTTGACCTGTAAATGGGAATAAAACACTTTTAAATGAGATAAAGTGTAAAGTGTATGAAAGTCTTTATAACATTGGACTTGACCTACTTAATGTACTTGACAAACATTTACTGAGTAGATTAAGGAATGAAGGAAGAAAAAAATAAATTGACTAATCTTGCAAAGATATTACAACATATTAATTGTCGAGTGGGGGGAGTGGGATCACTCCTTCTCGCTTTTCAGCTATAGAATGAGAAAACATTCCATCAAGGTATCTCTTACCAGATCAGTGTTAGTCTGCAAGTGGAATGACCGGCCTGTGAAACTTGCTCCTTGGATGTAGGAGGAGCCAGATAGCTTGAGTGTCTGCACTGGCTTTCTCCCGTGGTGCTGATGCAACTTTCTATTTCTGCGTAAAGACTTTCAGATTTGTTTACCTGGTTTGTATCTGGTTTCCAGCATTATGCCTGCTTCATTGTTGTTGTTCTTTAAATTCTCTTTCACCAGACAAAGCAAAAAGTTTGGCTTTGAAGTCCCGGGGAGCCACGTCGTCAGTTACCGCAGGAACCCATGGAAGTACACGCGAAAGCAGGCATTAGAGACAGCGGAGATCAGAGGGCATTTCAAAAGCTGCAGGAGCTATTCAGATTCTCTTATTTAAAGGGGCTCTGATGCCAGAAGATGGTGTGCTGGACTCTTCCGTGCTGGCAGTTTGAAATGTATTTGTGGTTTAAGCATAGAGAGTCCTGATTTAAAATTCCCAGTTTCAGGGGGAAAAATGTTTTCTGTTCTAGGACTCTTATATAGCAGCTCTTTCTGAGGAGCCATATGCCATGCTGTTCTACCATATCTGCAATTCCTGGGGAGGATTTAGGAGCTGAAGATGAAAGGAAAATCAGAAGATAGTTGCTCCATTTATTTTTCTTGCCCCTAGGATAAAGTGCTTGCCTCCATGCTGAACTCTCATACCAAAAGTGTGCTGAAGGTCCAGCAGACATTAAGTAAACATCTGCAGGTTGATCTGCTGATTTAAAGATTGCTTCTCCACCCCATGAGGCAAGGATACTCTTTTATCAAGCAGCAAATTTAAAGAAAGAAATGAGGTTAGCTGTGGGCAACTCTGTACTGGAGTTTCCTCTGACAACTGAGTTGGACCACAGAGAAGGAGAGAGGAGGAGAGGAGACTCTCCTAGTTTATGTTTCCCTCTGTACAAAGTGATAAAGTTGAGGATGAGCAGGCTTATTGAACCAAAACGTTAACTTGCGTGTACAGGAAAATTGAAGAAAGCAAAATGCACGGTAGCCTCTCCCTAAAAGCCTTTTACGAGCAGGGGGAAAAAAAAATATGTCCCTGTTGGTCAATTTCCCTTCTCTCAAAGAAGCAGAATTCTCTCTTGCTGCAGCCCCTGTGACTCTTTTGTATTGTTATTTCAACTGTCATACCACATTGCTAGATGACAGTGATTGTGTGGTTAAAAAAAATATGAAAATTGAAATTAAATTTCATTACTGCTGGAGATAGAATCCATTGAGAAAATAATTCCATAGATCTCTCAAACTTGAATCAAATTTCTCAGTTGGAGAAATAGCAACAGCAAACAACAACATTTTTCCCTTTATTTGCATCACTGCACTATATTCCGTTTTAGGAATCAGAAGGGACATGTTTTGCAGAACAGAAATCAAAACACACTGGGTTGAAGGGAAACAATGGTAGTGATTCAGCTCCAACTTCTTATGTAAAAGTTATACCATATGATAATGTAGTTGCACTGCATATTCAATTTTGATATGTAACCTTTGAAATAAATTGGAATATTCTTTTCTGCTACTCTTGGCACACACTAAGTGATCATAAACAATAATCCCATAAAGGTCACTTGCTCGATAAGCTCTGCTCTCGGCAAGAAGTATACAGGACTACTCAGAGATATTTTTCTCTTTTTCTGAGGCTCTTAATTTATTCTTTTTTTTTTTCTTCTTTGAAGCTCCAAACAACATAAATTTTCTTATACCATGTAGACTCACAGAATTTCTGGAATGTTTATTGTTTTTCTCTTTTTTGTACACTTTACCCTTTTTATAAATTTAAACTGGCTGACGGAAAGTAGGCAAAGCAGTTTGGGGTGGTGGGGAAGGGAGTTAAATTAATTCAGCCAAAAAATAATTGGCTATTTTAAAGCCAACGATGATTTGATTTCAACTTCCCTCAACCCAAATTAATTTATGTGAATAGATATGGCTCAAATAATTTGGTGTATATACTTGTGTTTTCCTTTTCAGAACTTGTTCATTTACAAAATGTATTTTGGGAACCTTAGAACAAATCCCAGATAAGCTTAATATTGCTTTACCATAGTAACTTCAGCTCCTCATACAAAAGCTAGAAACTGTGTTTTGTTGAAACTGAGCTCCAATTAGGCCAGTTGTGTCTTTCACCTTTATTCATAAGCAAAATAGCCCCAATCAATATTATCCTACTTGCAGATAACTTGTCTTAGCATATGCCAATTATATCTCCTGCCAAATAATACAGGTGACTATCTCCCTTATGAGGTAGGGATGTAAGAAAGGACCTCCTTGTCACAAAGCTATCTAAGAATGCTTACATGGGTCATACCCATATTTGGTCAGCTGTAATTCCATCTGGCAGTTGTATAGAAAGAGCAGTCGAGATAGAAAGTCACGTAAAACCTTCTGCGAGGAGGAGTTGCCTCTACCCCCAACTTATAGCCCATTTATTTCAAATTTCTTTACAAATTTTAATCAAATAATGAGAATGGGACATTTTCAGGATGAAATTAGTAAAATTAAAATCATTGTTTATTTTCCAGCTTGTTCTAAAAGGAGGATTTTAAGCAATAGAACAAGCTTAATTGTACTTTCAATTCACTGTATGCCAGGTTCTATTTTATTTCTTATATCCATACATTTAAAGTGTCTCTTTTACACGTTGTGGAGTAATTTAAGCAATTAATCTTGTTCTCTCTCTCTTGATATGAATTAAATACCGTAAGTTTTCAAATAGGCATGAATCGATTTGATTTCCAGTGAGGGTTACGATGAGAAGTAGCAGGCTGTGATAGCAGTCAATGTCAAGAGACACTGGTGCAGGAATGCCACCCAGGTGTGGGAGTGTTGATAGAGGTAGTGACGAGAAGCTTCTTGTTATTTTATATCGAATCTTGCTTCATTATGTCCTCTAAAATGTATTATTACTGATTCTGTGAAATTGGACTTTTGAAAAACTCACATCTTGCGAGATGTTTCTTTAAGATCTTGTGTTCTTTTCTTATAATTTAAAACTGGAATCTCATAACAGAAACACCAACATTAGCTAGAGCACATAGTACTTGGAATTAAAAACAGAATGATCAGTGGTGAATTTGGATATATCTAACAAATGTTGTTAAAATGTATATTTTACTGTCCACTGAATCGTTTTGTCAGTCACTGAAATTATAGCAGAATATGAACCTAACCAAACCCCAGTTGGAGTTGACATTGGGAAGAAGGTGAGTAATTGTGGCCTCTGGTAAAGGGGAGATCGCTGTGATTGTGGCTGTTTCCCACAGAGCTTTCTTCTTGGTTAATGAGTAAAAGTTGGAGAATATATTAATAATATATAGTCAACAGTTTTTAGTTTATTTTTATGAACTAATGGGTACAGTTATTTCTTTATCTGGGTAATTTTTAAATTGCATCTTAAGTAGGCACAAAATACCTACTCCAAACATAAAAATCCAAGGTAATTCGCTTTAATGTTAACGATTTAAAAGTATGGATGTATATCTTTGAGTCAAATTATGGTGTTGATATATGGTAGGGCAGATGGACCAAATAAAAATTCAGAACTGAACACATTTGAGGAGCTGTGAACACATTTTACACATCTTCCATTTGTTCATTTTTTTCAGTTGTTTCCCTCTTTATTATGCTGCTTCAGTTGTCTAGCACCTATAGGAATGTACCTAGAAAATGTGACTTGAGTTTATTAGTCCTGTAAGAATTTGCATTTATCTTTGTCAAAAGGATAACTGAAGGCAGCAAAGTTTCTATGAAATATTCTAATTAATCCAACTCACCATATTTTGTATTCTAAAAATCCCATCAACTAAAATTCAGTTCTTATCCTAAGAAGCAAAAGAGCAGAGGTGTCCCTGAGGAAGAAAAAGGGAGGAATTAAAATAAGTAGAACCAAATGAAGGGGAAAAAAATAGGAAACTTCTGCATAAACATCACCCATCTCTCTGCTTTCCTTCCAACAACCGTTGACCTCTACCTTCCTGGAGATACAATCCTTGTTGTTGTCAGGAAACACTTTACTCTTCTAGAAAACCTAAAAACTTTTACTAAGTTGTTTTAAACTCAGCCAGCTTGTTAGTCAGTGTCTGCATTCTGGCTGCCTCATCTGCCTCACATAAGTAGCAGTCTCTAATGGCTGGCGCATTGGGCTTTTCCACACGCAAAATACGCCTCTTGGTACTAAGCAAAGCAAAAGAGCCCATTTTCTAAGACTTTGCACTTGAGAATGTGCTTGGACAACCTCTGCCCAGATGTCCCTGTGCAGATGCATATTTCAGACGTTCTTTCTCCTGATTAGCATGCAGCCAGAACACCTGTTTTGCTGCCTGGAGGAATCCTATCAGAAATGAAGATACACCTGCATGATGAAATATTTGCACTGTATTTATAAACAGATCTCTCAGTATTTGGGTCAGTACCTTCCCATCAGTCCTCAGCTTTATAACTGTACCCTCTGAAATGATTTTGGTCCCATTTGATAGATTCTTGTGGGCATTCTTTTTAAACTGCATTTTAAGCAGGCTTGAAGTGTTATATCTTGCACAGGGGTTACTCAGCACTTGTGTGTGCACATGGGAGGGAAACTGTTCAAAAATGGAAGCAATTATTCCACTTTGGCAACTGGATAAGCCAGATACCATGCATAATATTTCCGAATGCTGAAAAGGACGGGAAAGTCATGGTCCAAATGTTCACCTTTCTTTGAACATTTAAAAACATTTAAAACTTTTATCATTTGAAAATTAAGTTTAAGCCTGTAACTAGAAACATGAAATACATCTCTAAGAGTAAAGTTAAAATGCTTGCATTTTTAGTTATATGTGCAATTATTTTAAATTAAAATAAATGACATTATTTAAAATACAACAAAGGACAATGATAGGGAGATTTAAAATCCTATTAAAATCATCATTGAGAATGTATCCAACTTATCTAACCAGACAGCCTGGGAAAAAAATGAAAGAATGGCTATCTTGCAGTTTGATTTAAATGATAGAATTTGAGTAGCGTCATTCATTATTTGTGATTGATGTGCTTTTAGAAACTGAGCTTTTGAACTTTTTAAAGTTCTTCAAGCACTGTTTTCACTAGGCATTTCCATGGATAAATTATGTTCCTCTCAATTCCTTAGAATTGAGAACATTAGAATTAAACTCTATCAGTTTAGTAATAATTTTACATGAGCAAGATTCCAGTCCTTCATAACTAAAGTTGTGAATATCTTACCCCAGAATAAGAATGGAAACTCTCAAACAAGACATTTGGGTTGTTCAAGGGAACAAAAATATAGATTAGCCCTATATTTTTTTCTTTAATCTGTCTAAATCAATTAGACATTTGAATTGTGGTATTGTATTTCCAGGAAGCTTCATTGCTTTCTATTATCCTCATGACAAAAATAAACAATTCCTTTTGAAATCGTAAAGAAAAATGCCTCCCACTGAGTTGATGTTGTGTGCTGTTATATGCAAGAACATATGTGTAATAAAAAATGAGAAATTATGGATCAAATAATGATGTTGGAGCCACTTACATAAACAATAGAGAACATTTTGGATGAGCTCCAAATATCATCATTATTGTTTAATTTTAGCCCCAGTTATGCATCTGCCTAGGCTAGTGTCAAAGATAATAATCTCACCAGATAGATATAAAACGCACAACTAAAATTACATAGCTCCATTATTCTGTTTACACATAGTACTAAACCATTCTTTTCCAGCTGACTGACCCAATAGAGCATTTTGTTCATTGAGCTCCCTTGCAAATTCAGTGGGCTGATACCCATGTCTTTGTATATATTGGGTCATTTTCTATCAACATAGGAATAAAGTAACTAAGAAGAGACGTGAATATGTTTGCTCTCTAATGAATCTGTTCTTTACATCTTGCTCTCTGCCTTTCACTTACAATTATGGGCTTTTAAAGCAAAGGAGAGCCTTCCTGGAAGTCACAAAATGCCAATTAAAAGAAATGGACAGAAGCTGAGTGCTAAATCATTCATTCTGAGAAAAAGAGGGAGACAAAGGCAGCTGTGCATGTCAGCCTTCTTCACTGAAATCTATCCTGCCAGTCAACACATAGAACCCTCAACTGGAAGGGGATTTGGAAAGTTACCCAGTCCAAGACTCAGACTTTAATTCAAAACTACTTATCAGAGGAAGTTTTCATGTATGATACTAGTAAAAAAAAAAATGAAATGGAAGGAAGGAAGGAAGGAGGGAAAGGAAGGAGGGAGTGAGGCAGGGAGGAGAAAATATGATAGGCAGAAGATTTTTTTTGACATTTTCTCAAAATGGGGGTTAGAAAATAAAATATTCCCTCCGAATTTATGGCTAAAGTAAAGGTAATTCAGAAAACTAATTTGTTGGTGGAAAGAAATATTTTCTTTTGTTAAGTTGTGGATTGAAAGACAAAACTTTTGTCATTTATTTTCTTTGAATGCAAAGCATTGCAGTCTAAGTAGAGCTGAACAGGATCTGCCTCTCCATCACTGACAGTTAATAATTAAATCAAACATTATATTCAGCAATAGAACATATGCATCAGCTTCTTTCAAATTGCATTTCCTTCCTGTTAGGTCCATTAGTGTAAGCCAGACTGCCTTTAGAAACCCCCTTATTGCTGCTGTCTTTCAGCACAGTTCCTGAAATGGATAATGTGGTACATATTATGGGCAATTACACAGAACTCCCCAGCGATAGGGTTTTAGAGTTACAGAATGAAACAGCTGGAACTGCAGAGCTATAAGCTAATCAGAAAAAAAAAGGAAATAGTTAAAAAAAAATAACCTGGACAAAGAAAAAAAAGCACAAGACGTTCTATAAAACCATTGTTCTTAGAGAAGCTGCCTGCACCTAGAAGAATCTCCAGGGTTCACACCGTAAAACTATCTTAATCTAAACATGTTATTTTTTAAAAAAACAGTTTTTCCAAGTCTTTTATAGTTGTGTAAGAGCACATAACAAGCAGGTAGCAAATTTGAAGTATTAAAAACAATCGCACTTTTCTCTCCAGCTTTATCAATGCAGCATTTCCATATTAGCAACATTGTGAGATATCTAGTCTTTTTAAACTTTATTTCCATGAACACATATATGGTACCAGACGATGAGATTTCTGTTCACTAAATGAGCCACACACATAATATTTTCATCTTGTTGTTTTTATCTTTGGGCTTGGCTGTGTAGTTCTCACGCCATAGAGATAAAAAATTACATAATCTACCTCTCCATTTGGTTTGGGTACTGCAATTGTAGTGTTCTGCATGAAAAATCAGACACAGACATTAGATGCATACCTCAAGGAAAAGTTTCATATTCAAGGGGGAAATATATATTCTGATTTGTCATACAGATTTAGGAAAGAAAGTAATGATGGGTTTTGATGGCAAAAATGTTGCTTCATTTGGTTGTAAGCGAAGTGCAGTTTTTAGCTTGCACCAATGAAGTGTTTTGAAAATTTTCAGTAAAATTACTTTATAACTTGAGAAATAATGGAACTATCTGCACAGTAACTGCTGGGAAATGAAACAAAAGTGGGTGCAATTTCAAACTTTCAATATAGCTACGGAACTATTTTCGAATTTGTTACTATAGTATTCTACAAAAATATGAAGGTATTAAAGGCAGAATGTCTGTACGGCTCTGGAAGGACTATTCTTTTGCTCCATAAAGAGAAGGATTACATAGTCATAGCCAGATTTATGTGGCTACTTATGTGCTTTCATAAGGCTTCAGTAGCTAATATTTATTTCAGTAACAACACAATAGCAGCAGGAGGAACCTGGACATAAAACATGCTACCAGTTTGATATCCTTAACAGCCATTGTCTCCTACTTCCCTTAAGAGCAGGGATTCTTTGTTGTTAGTTTCTTTCCCCCCTTTCCAGTAAAAGCTTTATTATGATAGAGTGGATGGAAAGGAAAAAGAGATATTAACAAGACAAAACGTTAAAGTCAAAAGAAGACTATGTCTCCTTATTATAAAAAGTAGTGCTCATTTTAATAGTAAAACCCTCCTTTGTTTTTATTATTAAAGCTGTATTGGTAACTGCGCAATATAATAAGTCAATACGCTCCGAATACTCAAACCTATTGTTATATAACAAAGTTCAGGAGGTTTAATTGGAGGTTATATTCTTGTATGTCCCTGTATTTTATAAGAAGGGACATCGAAACAGAGGTAGAAAAGACCTCAAAGAAACGGCAACTGTATCAGGCAGAGGGATAGAAAAACTGTGAACTGGTATCTAAACAAATTGCTCACTTCTTTTTTATTTCTATCTGAATTTACCCCAAGGGGAGAAAAAACCCTGTTCTCTGTCTATTAATTTCTAATACAGAAAGTGTTCAATTATGTCTTCATATTCAATAAGTATATTTTGTCTCAACATGGTTTAAATAATATCTAGCTCTATTAAATAATAGTTCTTAGAGCATACTTAATTTATGTCAAATACTGAACTAAGCACTTTAAAAATACTAACTGACTTAATCCTTCTAAACACATTTTGTTGTAGGTACTATTATTATCCTCATTTGCAGATGAAGAAGCCAAATCAAAAGATTTACCTAACTGCCCAGTTGTACAGCTTTATTAAATGGTGGAGCTGAGATTTGAACCTGGCATCGGAGCCCGGAACCCAAGCACTAAATATTGCAATATATTGTCTTTGAATGCAAGCATAATGTAGACCTTTATGTTACATCAATTATCAGGTCTCCAGACCCACATCTCTCAGGCAACATGAAACTCTTTTCAACTGTGTCCAAGTGTGACTAAACAGCAAGGAATCACACATCCATGTCTGAACACACATATCGGGCTTCTGTGATATTATTTTGATCACTATTGAGAAGACTGTAAAAGTCTCACATTTACCTTAGACCAGATTCCAAAAAAAGGACAGAGACCAGCTTGTTAATATCATGCTACATTTAGTTTATTAATTTGATAATTTAAAATATTTTGCCTCATCCTAACAGATATTCTTCAGAAGGCTTTAAACTCTTGGCTGGAATGGCCTTGAAAGCATCTGGAAAAATACACTCCAATAATCCAGTGAACATGAGATATAAAAAAGCTGTCTAGTTATAAAGCAGCCTATCATGCATAATAAATTAACTCCACGTTCAGATCTCTTAAAATTTATTATGTTTTGCTTCTTATAAAAAGTGTTGATCACATTTAGAAGTTGTGTGATTTTGTCAAATGAAAATATTAAAAAAATACAGAAAAATATTTGTATGATATTGAGTTGGGTAAGCTTCTTCTAAGAGAGCCAAGACTCTCAGAATTTATAAGGAATGAGATAAACATTCTTGAATACGTAACAGTTTTTAAATTTATGGCAAAGATACCATGAATTTAAGAAAAAAAACCACTCAGATTATATACTAGAAAAACATTTGCCACCCATATGACACAGAAAGGGCAGATATATATTAGCAGATACAGGTACTTCTTACATTGAGATTTTATCTTAATGCATTATCTATATTGGTATTTCTCAGCGTACATATAAATCAGCTGAGGACTTTGTTAAAATGAAGATTGCATTTCCGCAGGGGTTGGGCCTGAGATTGTGCATTTCCAACAAGCTTCATGTGATGCTGATGCTGCTGGTTCCCATTGTGCTTTGAGTAGTACTGATCTAGACCATCCAGCTCATGTAGCATTATAAAGAACCTACTTGACTTCAAAATACCTTTTAATGAGTGTTGTCATATTTTTACTCATGGAAATTACTTGGAATAGTAGTTATTTAAAATTGTTTGAAAAGGTACTTTAATCTTGGATTAAAGAAAGGATTTCTACATCCATATGACTAAGAGTGAGATGAAATCTCATTTTTTTCCTTCCTACTCTTCCTAAATCCAAATTTGAAAAGAAAAAAAGAAATAAAAAAGAAGCAATCCAAAAAAAAAATTGGGCCAATGATAGTAGAAGACAGCGTCAAAGGGTATTAAATGGGCAATAAATTTAAGAATGTATTCTTTATCTCACTATTAGTCATACAATGCAAATTGAAGGAATATGAAAATACTTATTTTTGTCCATTAATATTATATTGGCAAAAATAAGAGTGAAAATAAAACTTTTTTTTCTGTGAAGGATATACTAGGTCATAGCAAGTCAATGCCCCTGGTGACTAGAAAAAAAAAGCTCTATATAACAGGTGAGAATATAAGGGCCTAGGGAAGGTAAGTAATTTATCCAAGGTCGCAAAAGTGATAAATGATCTAGCTGGACTGTGAATCCACATATTCAAGACCTGGATCTTACTATTATTATTACTATTAAATTCTATTGATATTCAAAAATGTGCTGATTATTTATGGGTCTAACTTATTTAATCTATTACTATAGTGAGCTCTGCTTTATCCAATTTTTACAAATAAGAGTTAAGTGGCGTGCTTAAGGTCTGTGATTACAGTGCAGATAGTAAAATAAATTCAAGGAACTTTGACTTCTATGCACCTGTTCTAATTTATATGCTGTTTATTTGATGGCAAAGCATACTACTAACAATCAGGTCACTGTAAATAAGAAAAAAATTCTCTAAACATGTAATTTTTTTAAAAAAAAACACATCTTAGTTTATATGCTGCAAAAAAATAAATTCCAGACAGATTAAAGAGTTAAGTGTAAAAAAATGAAAGCCTAAAATATTAGGATCAAATGAAGTGTGCTATCTGATTTCAGGATAGTGAAGCCCAAAAGTAAAGGAAGACAAAAGAAAATAATTAAGGATTCATAGATATGCATTAAAGAGAGAGAGAGAGAAGGAGAGAGAGAGGGAGATAAAACTTCTGTCTCAATAGTATTTTCCTGTTAAAATTTTAAATATGTTCATTTATAAATTGCATTTATTCTTCTAAAAATAGGTTGTTTACATCCATGGCCAATTTTTCTCCATTAATTTGGGAATCATTTTCTTAATTGATTAACACTTTATATTAATGGCATTCACCCTCTGTCAAATATGTCATAAATATTGCTTTTCTGTTCATCTTTTTCCTTTCTATTTTGACATTATTTTTAGTGTATCTCCTTACAAAAATATATAAATAAGCCCTCTATCAAAGAAACATAAATGTACAAAGAACATAAGAAAAAGTTCAACGTGATTGCTAATGAAAGAAATATTCTGAAAATAAAATATTATTTTCTCCAATCAGATTAGGAAAAAATTCTAAATAATGTTTTCTTTTAATTTCAGAATATTACAGGGGTACAAATGCTTTGGTTATATAAATTGCCTTTATGTTAATACACAGTGCTGGAGAAAACTCAGTTTCAGGTTAATGAACTCTCATATAATATTTCTAGTGGAAATGTAAATTTGTACAATATTTATGGGAGATAATTAAAGAATTTATTTCAAGAACATTCAAAAGTTAATCCCATAAACCTCTCTTTTCAATGTGCTCAGGACACTGTGTTAACCACCAGGTTTACAAATAAGCATGACAGTGTCTGCCCTTATTGAGTTTAGGAATCCACAATAGAATGGAGTCAAGCGCACACTCAAGCAGATGTAGCATCTGTTAGGGGCAGAGTACGTTATTAATATGATCCTCTTGTAAAGACAAACCAAAATTCCAGATGACATATAATAAAAACATATTCAAATACTTAACACTGAGAAATAATTTGGCAAATATCTAGATCTAATAACAAGTACAACCTAGTTAGGTAAAAGAGTGTTCGAACCCATAGTTGTAGTCCAGATGTATTTGCCATCCAGACTAAAATTCTGTGAAATTGAGTTTATAGCTTTCAATGTATTGGTTCATTTCATCTAAGTTGTTCAATTAATATGTGAGGAATTATTCATAATATTCTCCTATTATTTTATTACTGTCTGTAAGGTCTATACGGGTACCTCTCTTTTCGTGCTGATGCTGGTAATACCTTTGTATCTTCTCTCATTTTTTCTTTTTTAGTTGCTCTAGATGTTTATTACTTTATTAATCACTTCAAAGAACAAGGTTTTGGTTTCATTAATTTTTCTCTATCATTTTTGTGTTTTCAATTTCACTAGTGTCTAGTCTTATTTTAATTTTGTTTTGTTTTTGTGTTTGGTTTTTTTTGTGTTTGCTTGCTTTGGGTTTATGTTGTTATTTTTTCAGTTTCTTGAGGTAGAAACTTAGATGATTGATTTCAGTTCTTCTTCTTCTTCCTCCTTTTCTTCGTCTCCTTCTCCTCCTTCTGTTCCATCTTCTCCTCCTTCTCCTTTTCTTCCCTTTCCTCTTTTTTTTCAGTATAAGCATTCAGTGGAATAAATTTCCTTTTGAACACTGCTTTACCTGCATCTCACAGATTTTGATACTTTATATGTTCATTTTCATTTATTTCAATTTTTTACGTTTTTAAATAACATGTATCCACCAATATAGTATCACACAGAATAGTTTCTGTGCTCTAAAAGTCCTGTGTTCTGCCTTTTCATTACTCGTTCCCTCTAACCCCTGGCAACCACTGATCTTTATATATATATATTTTCTTTTTTTTTTCCCCTACAGATTTTATTAAGGCTATGGTGCTGTGGTGCTGTAATCCTGCACTCTGGGAGGCCGAGGCAGGTGGATTGTTTGAGCTCAGGGGTTCGAGACCAGCCTAAGCAAGAGCGAGACCCCATCTCTACTATAAAATTAGCCAAACAACTAAAAATAGGTGCATTATTTTCCATATACTCTTCTGCCTCCACAGACAACAGTCTCCCTTTCATCAACATCCTACACTAGAGTGGTACATTTGTTACAATCCATGAAAATACATTGACACCTCGTTATCACCCAAAATCTATAGGTTAGATTAGGTTTCCCTCTTGATGTTGTACATTTTATGGGTTTTGATGAATGTAATATACTGACATGTATCCACCATTATAACATCATAAACAGTATTTTTCCTGCCCTAAAAATCCTCTGTACTCTGCCTATTTATCCCTTTCTCACCCCAATTGTTGACAATCTCTGATGTTTTTACTGTTTCCATAGTTTCACCTTTTCCAGAATGTCCTAAAGTTGGAATCATTGAATATATAGCCTTTTCAGATTGGCTTTTTTTAATTAGTAATATGGATTTAAGGTTCCTCTATGTCTTTTTTGTGACTTGATAGCTCATTTCTTTTTTAGCACTGAATAATATCCATTGACTGGATGTACAGTTTATCCATCCACATACTCAAAGATATCTTGGTGCTTCCAAGCTTTGACAATTATAAATAAAGCTTCCATAAACATCCATGTGCAGGTTTTTGTTGTGGACATAAGTTTTCAACTCATTTGGGTAGATTCTAAGGAGTGCTATTGCTGGATTAAATGATAAAAGTATGTTTAGTTTTATAAGTACCAAATTGTCTCCAAAGTAGCTGTACCATTTGTATTCACTCCAGCAATGAATCAAAATTCCTCTTGACATCCTTACCAGCATGTCAGTGTTTTGAATTCTTGCAATTTTAATAGGTGTGTAGTATTAATAGTATATCTTTGTTTTAATTTGCAATTTCCTAATGACATATGAAGTTGAACATCTTTTTATATACTTATTTATTTATTTATTTATTTATTTTTTAAGAAAGAAGGTCTTGCTCTTTGCCCAGGCTGGAGTGCAGTGGCACAATCATAGCTCACTGTAATCTTGAACTCGTGGGCTCAAGAGATTCTCCTGCCTCAGCCTCCTAAGTAGGTAGGACTACAGGAGCATGCCATTGGGCCCGGTCAATTTTTAAAATTTTTGTAGAGACGGGATCTTGTTATGTCACCCAGGCTGGTCTTGAACTCCTTGCCTCAAGACAATCTTCCCACCTTGGCTTCCCAGAGATCTGGAATTATAGGTATGAACCACCATGCCCAGTCTCTTGTATTTTTTAAATTTCACATGATACTGCCTCTTTGACTCATGGATTATTTAGTAGTATGTTGTCTAATTTCCAAGTGCATAAAAAATTACCTGTTTATTTTTTTTTCATGTTTAGTTTGACTTTGTTTTGGTCAGAGAACATATTTTGTAGGATTTCAATTTTGTAAAATTTGTTAAGGTTTGTTTTATAATCCATGATGTAGTCGACCTTAATGAATGTCCCAAGTTTGCTTGAAAAAAATGTGCCTTTTGCTCTTATAAAGTGATGTGTTCTATAAATGTCTATTAGGTGCCATTGGTTGATAATGTTGTTCAAACCTTTTATATACTTGTTGATTTTATGTCTAGTGGTTCTATCAATTACTGAGAAAGGGGTGTTCAACTTTTCAAGTATAATTGTCAAATTCAAGTGAATTTATCACTTTTTTTCTTTCGATTTTGTCAGTTTTGTTTCATGTTCTTTGAAACTCTATTGTTGGTGCATACAGATGTAGGGTTATTATAGCTTCTTGGTGAATTGACTATTTTATAATTATGTAATGACCCTCTTTGTGTCTGCTAATTTCATTTTCTCTGAAGTCTACTTTATCTAATATTCATATAGCCACTCCAGCTTTCTTTTGATTAGTGTTTGCAAGCATATCTTTTTCCATTTTCTATCTTTTACTTTTAAATTACCTATAATTATATTTGAAGTGAATTTCTTATAAACAATATATAGCAGAGATGTTTTTACATCCATTCTGCCAACTTGTCTTTTAATTATGCAATTAGACCATTTACATTTAATGTAATTATCAGTAGTCAATAGGGCATCATCCTATACTCTGTGGCCATAGCTTCCGAGGGGGAAGGACAGGGGCATCACTGTTAGGGCAAAGTAGGAATGAAAAACAGGTTTTTACCCACAGCCTCTATGACTGCACTGTCTGATGGGTAGGGGAAACAGCACAGACAACCTTTTTATGGTATCCACCTGTAGTAGGGCAGGTTTTGTCAAAATAGTTCTGTCCTACTGAGCTGCCCTTTTCCTTGTCTTTTGGCTAGAGAGAATTTGCTTTAGGGGGTGGAGTTTTCTTGTCTGTGACTTTTGGTCTTTTCTAATCTGGAGCTTTTCTGGAACCCAGGTCAGATTATATGGGGGTATTATTATCTGAATGTTTGTATCTTCCTAAATTGATATGTTGAAATCCCAACCTCCAAGATGATGATAATAGGAAGTGAGGCCTTTTGTGAGGTTATTAGATCATGAGCATAGAGTCCTCATGAATCAAATTACTGCCGTTATAAAATAAACCCGAGAGCTCATTCATTGCTTCCACCAGGTGAGGACACAGAGAGAAGGTGCTGTCTATGAGGAAGTGAGCCCTTACCAAACATTGAATCAGCCAGCACCTTGATTTTGGACTTCCCAGCCTCCAGAACCGTGACAGATAAATTTCTGTAGTTTATAAGCCACCCAGTTTGTGGTATTTTTTTATAATGAGGGGAGGGGAACCTGTGGCCTCAGGGCCACATATGGCCTTCTGAATTCTTGAGTGCAGCTTTTTGGTGGAATCCAATTTTTACAGAGCAAATCCCAAAGGGATTTGTTCTGTGAAGTTTGGATTCAGTCCAGGGGCTGCACTTAGAGATCTGGAGGGCCACATTTGGCTTTGGGGCAGCAGGTTTCCCACGCCCTGTAAACTTTAAATAATGTGAATCTTTTTGAAGGAAACAAAATCCTTATTTCATTTGTCAGAAAGTGAAATGAAAGACCTGTCCATTGAAGTGAGCATTAGCATCCAGGAAATTGGGTTCTGGGGAAAAATTCTGATTATTATTTTATTGAAACAAACTATATTTTACTTTCAAGGAGCATATTTTGGATATAAGATTCACTAGACCATCTCTTTATGTATTTATGTATTTTTATTTTTAATTTAGCATTTTCCCCAAGTTTTTGGGTAGAAATTCTGGTTGCATAGATACAATGACTCATTACCCGGCCTAGCTGCAATGTACAGTATTCATGGTACACACTGAGTGTTAGACAAATGTTAGCAACTGAGTGCTTATTTTATCATTGATTATGCTTTTATACCTTATTTCAAATTCTAGTCTTTAATCTTCAACAAACTTACTTTGTTTTCATGTTCACTTAATTAACATGTATTAAATGTCTTGTGTTCCATAGTAGGCATAGAGAAAAGAAAAAATGTGACCTCTTTACTTAGAATATTTTATTTATTTATTATTTATTTATTTAGCTACCCCTCATGAACTAGAAGAGTATTATAATTTAAAAAGGAAAAGACGAATATGTAAACAAGAGATCTACAGACAGGGGTTTGTAAAGAGTTTAGGGAAACACAGAAGGCGGCAATCTATTCTACTGCAGGAGTTGTAGGGAGATGATAATCTGAAAGGGTTTCATAGTTCAGGAAAGAAGATTGCAAAATTCTGGGGGAAGTAAAGGGCTACTATTGCTTGACTTTAAGTTCACATTATTTTCACCTCCTGACTGAGTCAAGGGAGAGAGAGAAGTGGAGGTCAGTATGGGATGCCAAAGACACAAAGGCAATACGAGTTCAGATTAATTATATATGAGCAAGAAGGTATCAGAGAGGTTTCTTAGGTGAACATGATCTAACCTTCACAGGATTTAGGTTGCTTGGTGATTGCTAATACTGATTCCTGAGGAAAAAAGATTATGTAAGGCAAAGTAGGGTGTAAAGAGAAAGAAGACAGGATCCATTTTGAATAAGCTGGTCTGAGATATCCATGGTACATGCATGTGGACATATCCAGTGTCCACTGTGCAAGTGTGTAGAGCTTGGGGGAGAGACGGTCTTAAGATACGGATTTGAGAGTAACTAGTACAAAATAACCTGGGATGGAGGGCCGTATAATGGAAAAGAGAAAAAGTCAAGAACATCACCTTGGGAAATAGTATGTCTTGCTGGAGATGGGAGTAAAAGGAGCAAGAAGGCAACAGAGAACAGGGATCAAACAGGTGGGAGCAGAACCAGTGTCACCGAAACCAAGAGAGGTAAAATGTTAAAAAAGACAGGAACTGTCAGAAGGGTCGAATGCAGGAGAGCAGTCAAGTGGAATGAGGATTGCCAAAACCCACTAATCTTGTCAGTAGCGTAAATAAACTGAGACTGGCTGCTTGAAATGTGAACAGGAGGTTAAAAAAAAGTGCATACAGTGTCTACAGACCCCTTTCATCAAGGATCTGGGCTAAGGTGGGAAAAAGGCAGATAAAGAGGGAGTCTGTGGGCAAGTAGCCAGAAAGAAGGAACAGCTAAAACTTCAGGAGGAAGAATTGCTGATGGAGCAGTAGCTCAGTAGAGATAAAAGCATCTGAAGAATGACTAGCCTTGAAAGGATCACGTGAATCTCTGAAACCAGAAGAAAAAACAATGAGAGCTGTACGTTAAAGTGAGTATTGCCTTTTTAAAAATCTTTGAAATTCTATAAAATTATTATAATTTTGTCTAAGTTATTTAAAAGGTTTTAGAAATGTCCATCTCTTAACTTTACCCTTAGAGACGAGTGGATTTACCACACACACACACACACATCCAAGTTTTCTTGTTTAAATATAGGAATGATTTTTGGAAATTGCCCAAAGTTATTTTAAGTCATGTGTGATGAACAAGGCAAGCTGGTGGATAATCCTTTGGTGTAAAACAATCTTTTCTGGAATAGATTTATTAACTGGCACAAAAATAAATTTTAAAAAGAGAGTCCCCAAATGTTTGTTGTTAACAAAATATTCAATAAGTTCATGGCCTTTTTATTTCATGACAGTTATGCATTCTTTCAACAAAAAATGTATAGCGATTCCACTGCATGTCAAGTATTAAGTGAGAATACTTTGTTTGATAAACAAGACTCAATTGAGCATGCTCTGATAAATTTGTTATAGATTAGATTTATGTAATAATACATGCTTAACTTGATATGACCACACATACTTCTCTCACTAAAATCAGTTAAAGGCAAAATTTGGCTCATGTTTTTAACTCTTACAAGGATTGTATTTGTATCAGTCCTGAAGCATTTGGACGTAACTCTCACTGACTTAATTTGCAATTATATAGACTAACAAAAGAATTTAGCTGAATAGAGGAAGCTCTAAAATCACATAATGTACTGCTGAAGAAAGAAGTCTGGGTTCGCTGAACTCAACATAGTTTATATATCTCATTAGAAGTTTGGAGACATTAACTACCCACATAGAAAAAGAGCTGGCATTAATATGCATGGTGAATTTTCCCATTGTTTCATTATGCCTGTGATGCTGCTTCACTCTATCATGTGCCTCAACTTTTATATCACAATTTCTCCAAGCGTGGTCATGTGCTGAATCTGCATTTTTCACAAGCTTTCCAGGTGATATTTATGCAGTGTAAAATTTGAGAATCACTGCTAAAAGTGTTTGAAATTTCTGGGAAAGTGTTAAAAAAAACCCTCACATCCACTAGAGACAAAATATTTTGATATTGAAGAACTTTACTCCGGTGGTCAGGTATGACAGCAAGACAGCCAAGCAGCACAGTATATCGCCAAGAATATTGGTTTTGGATCAAGCAAGCTTGAGTTGGACCCTTGCCTGTCCACGTCTTTCTGGTCTGTGTGCTTAAGAACAATGATTTAACTTCTTTGATCCTCAGTTTCCTCTTTTGTAGAATGGTGGTAGTCATTCCCTCATAAATTTACTGAGGGAATTAAATGGGAATAGAAGTAGGGGGAGCATCTTTCTTCTTTCTATCTTTTATTGAACCTGTTTTCATTTCCCCACCCAGGCTCCATTCCAGACATACAATTGCAAACAGCTTTAAGACCAGGCCCACGGGTAACCTAAATAACACAAGCAGTCAGGGAAAGACCACAGACATTTTAGAAACTGTGGTAGACTGGAGAATATATCCTCCACCTAAGGGCATTCAAATAAAAATAAATTCTAATAAAACATAAAATTAATCACTGTGGATCAAACACAACCTATCTGCTAGTCAGATAGACACATGACAGTTTCCATCCTCTGCTTTAAACTGGTAAACTCAGATCCCTTTATAGAAACCAAATGCCTTTGATGGCAATACCTGTTCTTAATCATCTTTATAAGCATCCTCAACCTCCTGAACTAAGCAGCTAAACTTTAACTCACGGATTTATTCTCCTTCTCCTGGCTTTCTCTTCAGGTATTGGAGAACAGGCCTTAGTTAGCTTGACCACAGTTCTTTCTTTATATACAGAGCCTATAAATTTTGGGACCTCTGAGTTCTTCATTCTGCTCGAACTTCCCACCTACTTGAGAATGGAGAATAGAAGAGACGTAAAGGATGAGGGCGTATCAGACATCCTCTTGCCCTAGCTAGCGGAGCATATTTCATTGTTTTCCAGAATCCAAAGCAAAAGGGCTTTAGAGCAAAACTGATATCCACAGGAAAGCAGAAAAAGATGATTATTTAATTACATCAAATAAATCTGAGTTTTAAACCCAGCTTCATAAATAAACTTCACAGCCTTCAATCAACTATTTACTCTCTCTTAGCTTCAGTTCCCACATGTGCAAAATTGCCAAAATAATGCCTTCTGGTAGCATTTTGAGGATTAAATGAGATAATATGTATAAATGCTTTGTACCACAAAAGTGTTCACCTTTGTATTTTGAAGTCTTGCTTGGCATTTGGCTGATATATTTACACATTACGTTTCATCTTAACGGAGCCAGTTCTAACAGCTTTAGCAAATCCATCATCAATGATTTTCCCTTAAATAAAAGGCTCGGGGGGTGGGGCTGGTGGTATCCAGGGCTAGGCCTGAGCACAGTTGTATAATACTTCAAGGTTGCAGTTTATTGGCTTCAAGTCTAGGGAAAAGAGCAAGCACTTTCTAGGAATTCTGAGTCAGTCACGAAGTAAGTTGGAGTTGACTAATCAAATCTGAACTCAAGGAAGGCAAAGGAGCAGAATCAAGGGCAAAGCCAAGTTCTGATGGCACAAAGAGGTGTGCAGAAAGTTAGGGCAGAGACAAAATGGCAAAGCTAGAGAAATATTCTCGGCCAAAGAAAAGCAGCTTTTCACAGGAATCTTGAGGAGAAGGTAGAGATTGCATGTCTAGGAAAACATCCTGGGAGCAGGGTCAAGCACAGCTGACTCGTATCCTAATTAGTATATAATTCAGACCCAAAACCTTACTCCTCATGACATTAGCCCCGAGACCAGTTAGCCAGACTGCTTGGATGTCGAGTCTGCTTCTTGTCACAGGCCCTACTCCTGTGCCAAGGTAGCTGTCTAAGTGGAATAACTTAAGCTTCCTGACATATATTGTTTTTTATCTGTATTTGCTTCTGTGGCTTCCTGCCAACAACCCTGGTGAGCATGTACCTTACCCTACTGGGTCTGTACTTTCAGAAACCCTGACTGGATTCTCTTTCTTCTGACCACAGGCTGTAGCCCCAGGGCCTTTGCACTGCCTCTAGCCCTATCTTCTTCAGTCTATATGCACACCTGTTAATTAAGATGCAAGTGTTATTACTCATTTTATGTATTTCTACTCCTTACTTGGGTCAGCAAACTCCTTCAGGTGGATAGATCAACCCTGCCCAAGCCAACTCCTGATATTTGGATTTCTTAATTCTAATGTTTTCAACATCTACCCAGTCTATCTCATAAATTCCCTCCTTCGTCCCCTTCGGAAGTAGCTGTGAACACCTCTACGAGAAGCCATTCAGTGAAATTTATGGAGGCCTCCTTCTACTTCTAATCCTAATTCTCTAATTCTAGGCCAATTCTAATTGTTAGTCAGATCCAAGCTGACTAAGTATACAAATTATCTTTTCTAGATATTTTGAAACATGTCAACAAGATCATACTTTACTCGCGTAAATGTAATTTTCTTCCAAACCTATGCTAATTATACTTCTCTGGCCCTTCCTCCCTGAAATATGAGAAACAAGTCTAATTCTTGAGAATGAGGAACAAATATATATAGCAGGTAATGGATGCTATTTATGACTTGAATAATATAGAAAATTACAGTGCTGCATAGTACAATAATACAAATAATAGCTTACTGAGCAGCGTGGAGGAAGGAACATCTAAAGTTAGCACCCACTTTATAAGAACTCAAGTTCCCAGATTCCAAGATAAACCAGGGAGAAATAATTAGGATTACAAAAGATTAACTTAATTTAGCACAGGATTTATTCTTTAAAACAGTAAGCTACATAAATGTATGTATAGTGTTTGTTTCCAAATGTCAATATATATCTTCGCAACAATATGACAATTATATTACGTAAAGAACACAACTCACCTGAAACATCAAATAAACCATAAGTAGAACTCCTTGAACATCAGATACACAACTAACCTTCAAACCTATGAGTAAATTATACGAACATCCTACTCATACTGCATTATCTACTTTCAGAACAGAGATGATTACTTAATGTTTTTATCCTTCCTAGATTGTCTCTTGGTTCTTCATAATAGGTGAAAAAGGCACACACTCAATTCTGTTTGTTTGTTCATTTGTATTCAGGCTCATGGCTAAGGTTGTGCTAGAAGGTATTTTTTTGGAATAGAGAAAAAAAAGGAAAATAAGTAGAAACAGCTAAAGGCATACATTTACAGAAACAAAATTAACGATAGAGTAAAATGTAACTTTATATATACATGCATATATGTATATTTAAATTCTGATCTTGCTACAATATAATTAAATCACCCTTGCTATGTTTTTCCTTACCACATGTAAAGAAAAAAAAATCTGAAAACCAAATTTCACCCACAAAAAAACCCCCACAACAATACATGGTTGAAAGTTGCATCTTAATGTACTAAAATAAGAAGTGTTTATTATCTGATGAAGAATATTTGTGGTAATATTAAAATGGTCAGAATGTTAAATCATGCTTGTGACTGATACAGATTTGCCTTTAGTAAATTAAGCATCAATTAACATTTTATCTTCTCATTATTATATTCTTATTTTGTTGTGTAAATACAGGAGAAATCTTTAGATAGGAATTATAAGAAGGAGCTTTTTTTAAGATGGATGCCGAAATGCAGATCTGTGCTTTGCAACAATAACAATGTGGAAATTAATTAGGATCAACATCTTTTTCCAGGCCACTAGGCAAGTTTGTGTCTTTTTCATGAAAATATACATATTTTTTGGCATTTAGATGTTGATTCAAGAGGGTGTGACAATGCATGCAAAAACAAGATTTGAATCGACTACTATAATTACACTAGGTATATTTTGTATTATTTATGTTTGTTTGAATGTGGTTCATCCTATGTAGGTTTTATGCGCTAATTATTGCACATTTTCCATAGACTGTTAGTTTTAAAAATGTTGTTTTAAATAAAATAGCCCAGTTTCATTCACCCCAAAAAATCTGTACCTGAAGACCTTTATCGTTGATAAAGAACGAGCTTCACCATTTATTTTAAAAAGTATGACACTATATGAGGCACTCTTGGTAATGTTGGGGTCTTCTGCTTTCAAGGAACACATAGTCAGATGAGCGTGAGCATTCTTTAAACACTGTGCTTCAGGACAACCTTTCTCCCCAGCAATTGCAGGATTATGTTTCTTTAAATTTAAGCAATTGAATTCTCATCAGTACATTTCTGAGGGAGATGATATTTCATGCCCATTATACAGATGATTAGCTGGGACTCAGAGACTTCAAGTGAGTCTCACAGCTAGCAAATTGCAAAGCTTGAGCTCGGATTCAGATCTTTCATAGTGAAGTTTATTCTCTTTCTCCTCTACTCTGTATTGAATATTTACCATTGACTCCTCCACTTCCCCACCCAGAGGGTCTGCTGTGAGTTATATGTGCAGATTTATTTGAACCATATATTACGTGGACTGATCAAGATATTGAGTAAATCCATTTTGGTGGAACATGAATGGCAGAGAACATACCTACTGCCAAACTCACACAAAAGTGTGTCTCCATTTATATACTGATAAATATTTATACAAATAAATTTTCAAAATCATATCACAAAATCTAAAGCTTTGAAAACATTAGAATGGCTTTCTATTTAATTCAATGAACATTTATTGAGCACCTACTATAGCCTAAAGACACTTTTATATATACATACACATATACATATAATATCAGCATTTCCCATAGAAATCTTTCTAAAAATAACTCTTCAGTAAAGATATATGAATAGTCATAAGCACATAACAGGGTGTTTGACAATTTTAATTGTCATAGAAAATGCAAATTTAAACCATAATGAAATATGCATCACACTCGTTAGAATTTGCCTAACTACTGGAAATATTGGTGAGATTATGGATCAACACAAACTCCTATATATCCAACCACTTTGGAAACCTATTTGGCAGGTTTTCTTCAAAGTTAAATGTGCACCTTCTCTCTGAAGCACGAATTCTACCTCTAGGTTTTTACCCAAGAGAAATAAAAACATATGTTCACAAAAATATTTGTATAAGGGTATTTTAACAATTTTTATTTATGATAAGCCAAACTAGCAAATAACTCAAATGTCTATCAATATGGGTATATTCATAAAGTGGAATATTACACAGCAATAAAAATGAAATACTGATAATATCCAATAACATTAATGAATTTCACATTTTGTTGAACTACAAAAGCCATGTACAAAAGACTAAATACTCTATGACTGCAATACATGAAGGTCAGAATGGACAAAACTAATATACAGGGATAAAAAACAGAACCATGGTTGACTGTGAGAGGGCAGGTGTCAAACCTAGTGACCTAGCAAGGGGAAACTTTCTGAATGTTGGAAAGGAAATGGCCTATATCTTGATTTGCATGTTGGTTATCTGGGCATATGCATCTGTAAAAATTAATTGATCACTCACTAAAGATCTGCGCATTTCACTCTATGGAAGTTGCGTCTCAATTTTTAAAAAGTAATCTTGTGGTAAATTCCTTTGTTAAAAAAAAAACCTTCTTGTAAGAAACTTTCACTTTTTTTGAATGTTAACAATTAATTTTAAAATGTGATGTTGCTTATTGTGAGGGATACCAATCAGACAAATCCAACTGAGCCACAAGGGCATGGATTTTCAATCTACCCCTCTATACTTTGGGGTTTGGTTTCAGAACAGATTTTATTCCTTCATTTATATATTCATTCATGTAGTTATTTTTACAAATGGGAAATAACCTATCCTCACATGGAAATTACTATTTTTCCTGTCAATTGATAATAATGTGTATTAAAAACTAGTGCAGGCTATAAGCTGTGATTTCTAACAGCTGCTTCAAGATATTAAACTGTTATTTGTTAACCTTTTCTAGGTGTGATGAATGTGAAAAGGACTCTAGACCTTTGCGTTCAACTGCTGCTATGTAAATGGATTGTTTTGGGCAAGCACACGGCTCCTGAGTGCTATCTGCAACACGCAGGCTCAGTCATCCGCAGAGGCAAAGCCAGCCTCCCCGCCTGGGCCCACGGCACACCGTGCAGGTGACATAAGAAGGCCTCCCCCACTCTCTTTGCAGCCACGGTTGTGCTAGTTTCCCGGAATGTTCAATCCACAGGCTCCAGGCAGAGCCTGCCAAAAGCACTGCAGTTGGTTGTGCCAATTGTGTTGGTGTTTTATGGCTCTGTTCATCTTTAATGATCTGTAGCCTCTCTCACCATGCAAGCTTCTGAATCTTGGCTCCCTCCCAACTGCTCTATTGATCTGAAATTTGGCCAGCAAGCAAAATCTTTTGTTTGTTTTTGGGATTATTTTTTATTATATCTGGCTCCAGACCGGGAGCCCAGAATGGGGTGGAGACTTCACAGAAATGAGGACATCCACTCCTCTGGTAGGACTCCTGGGGGCCTAAGACCAGTCCTCTGGTGCTATAAAGGAACACTGTTCAAAGCTGTAAAGAGAATTCACATTTGCATTGTATTGATGGCAACAACAGCTTGTCAGGCCTCCATCTGTCAGAGCAGAAGGTATTCTGCAGTTCAGAGAGTTAGGGCTCTGGGGCACCCCTTTCCAGAGTGATCTACTGCAAAACAGCAGACACAAGTATATAAAGGCCTAGCTTTATACACAAGTGGAGAAGTACTTTACTATCCTTTTAGGGCTGGGAGCCCAAGTCTTGATTTATTCAATCTCACCAGAGTTTAAACTTCTCCAAACCCAAAACTATATTTTCAAAACTGGTTGCCCTTGTACCCTTGTAATTTGAAATGACAAGAGTGTTTCTCAGAAAAAGAGTTCTGTGGTCAAATATTTTTTGGGAAAAGCTACATACAATATTGACTTCTTCAAGATTCATAATTCACATTAACACATTTAGAAGCTATGAAACATTTTGTGGAAAATCACCAAAAAAAACAAAACTGTTTTCCTTTCTTTAAACCGACATTTTCCAAATTTCTTCACCATGGAGCCCCATTTAACAGAAGTTTTGTGAAATACAGCTAAGATTGTAATATAAGATTTTCCCAGGCAAAATCTTTCAGAAGAGGTGTTTAATGAAATATACATTAAGGTATAAATGATTAATAGCACGCCTTTATTGGGAGCAGGTTTTGATGGACAGAATTATGGGTATATGTGTATGTGTGTGTTTCTGTGTATGTTTAGATATTAGGGTTAGCTGTCCAAAAAATCCATTATCCTCTTCCATAGCTATAAAGTTGTATCTGGGATACTGCTGTCCAGCTAAGGACTACACTTTCCAGCTTCTCTGGTAGCTGGATATAGTCAAATGATTAATATTTGCCAATAGAATATGCACAGAATTGATGCACAAAACTTCTAGCTGAGGTTTCTTCTGCAGAACACAGATCACAGCATAGCAGAGCCACAGTATAGAAGTTTAGTCCTTAAAGCAACATCTAAAGAACAGCTGCGTGATAAACAGGAGCAAAACCCTGTACTGTTACATGAATGATAAATAACCTTCTAATGTACTGAGACACATTTTAGAATCTATTTGTTATAGTACTTTAGCCTTATCTCATTAATACTGTATTGGGGGGGTTGATGGTGAGCAATAACTTTTGGGAAGGCACTTCAAAAAGAATGAGGAGAATCGCTTAAAAGCATCATATGCCTGAAGGAGTGAAACGTTAAGTATCTCCAAAGAGAATAGCTGGGACTGATGATCCTACATTTAATTTTGCCTTTTTCACTCTATCTACATCATTATAAGATCACCAGCATTGGAAATGGACAAATCCAGTTTCAATGTTTGGCTCTGCCAGTTACTAGGTTTTATGTCTTTCCCAACTTTGTCAAATCTTTGTTTTCACATGGTAAAGATAGATAATGATTTTCAATTTATACAATAATTTTGAAAATTAAACAAGAGATATATGCAGTATTTAGCACAATGCCTATCCAAAGACATACATAAGAGATGGTAGTCATTAAGGCTAGTCACAAATAGTATATTTCCTGTGTGCTCCTGGGCACACAGTATGATTTAATTTATCTTTTTTACAATTAAGCACTGTCATGTGACCCTTCAGGCAAAAGGTTTATGAGCCAGTACAAAATTTTCATGCCCTCCCTTCCCTACCTCAGAAACTGTGGAGCATGGAGATGGATCCCCAGCCTGGTCCTTAACAGAAGACAACTGGAACAAAGTCCCCAGCTGACCTGCATTGGACAAGTAGCATGAATGAAAAATAAATCCTTGTGGTTTTAAGCCACCATAGCCTAATGTAGCCTTTACTCAATGATTCAGAAACTGGACATCAGGAGTGGAGTTCTGCCACACTATGAACATAAATTGCACTAAAATACATAGTATGTGCTCACTGTTCAGTAAAGGAACTGTTACTGCAGGCTGGAAAGATGGTGACCTATGTTATGAAGTCACAAGATATTTGGCAAACCTGTTGCCTGCAATAAGGCAAACAAGTCAGTACCTAACGAACTTGAAGTTCATTAGGAGAAGAGTTTGGCACACAGAATGTCAGCTTGTGTTACAGTGAGTCTTGTTTGCATTTGACAAGGCTTTACAAAAATGAGGTAAACACCACAAAGCATTGACTTGTTTGCAAGCAGAAATGAGAGGGGTTAGAGAGAGTTCAGACTTCAGCATTTTTAGAGGGTTAGAGAAGGCAACTGATTCTCAGCCCCAAGGGTAAAAGAAAAACTTAGAAGGCTTATGAGCAAAGAAGATCCATAAAACCTAAGCCTTATGGGAAGGATCCAATAAAGGATATAGTGTCACAAGAAAGAGGAAATCCTGCCCTTTGCCACAACATGGATGGAACTGGAGAACATTATGTTAAGTGAAACAAGCCAAGCAGATAAAGACAAATCTCACATGTTCTCGTGCATATGTGGGAGCTAAATATTAAAAAAAAATGATCTCATGGAGACAGAGAGTAGAATGATGGCTGCCAGAGACTAGGAAGGGTGGAGGGGTGATAAAGTGGGGATGGTTAATGGGTGCAGAAATATAGTTAGACAGCTACATAGAATGAACAATATTTCATAGCACAACAAAGTGACTATAAGTGACAATAAGTTAGGGAATACTTTAAAATAACTAATAATAGAACTGGATATTCCTAACAGAAAGAAATGAAAAATGTCTGAGGTGATGGATACTCAATTACCCTGAATTGATTAATTCACATTGTATGCCTGTATCAAAACACTGCACCCTATAAAAATATATACCTATTATGTACCCATAATAATGAAAAATACAAAAATTTTTAAAAAAGGGATATGCCTTTCATACCCATTGTTAAGATATATGAATTAAGTTAATCTCAGAGCAAAGACCCAAATACAACCGTGGCAACCAGTAAATCCTTTTAGTTTAACATTGATTAGGAAAAAGAGATTAAAAGTCACTATGTGTTTAAGAAAGTGAGACTATGGTGAAGGGATATAGAAGAAGTAAAAAAAGAAGAAATCATAAAAATTATTTTAAAAACAAAAAATAGGTGTGACTGTTAGTGTATATGTGACTGTGATAAATGGATAAGGAACAATTCGTTTTTGTTTTTTTGTTTTTTATCAGAGCGCTAAAAATAGAAATACCATTTGATTCAGCAATCCCATTACTGGGCATCTATCCAAAGGAAAAAAAGACATTCTATAAAAAAGACATCTGTACTCAAATGTTTATACCAGGAACCATTCTTTTTGAGAAATTTGCACTATCAAAAAGACTACCGGCCTAGATTAAAAGGAAATTTGTTTGATATATGATGAACACCAACTTCTCAACCTACAAGGCTTAATCATCAACATCTACTTCAAATGTGGCCAAGAAGGGTAATGGAGATGGCAGAACATCCCAGAAGGCAGAACCAAAGACCACAGAGGGCACTGAATATCACCTAAGCTTCCTGGCCAGGAAGTCTGATGAGAGATGTATCTTGAACTTAGTATTTGGTGAATCACAAGGCTGGACTGTGGTAGTCATCAGGACTGTTCATAAATATTCTATTTTTCCTGCATTTGGATACATGGTAAGATAAAATATCTCTGATCTTTTTGTACTGAAGGTGTCCAGGTGACTTGCTTTGACAAATACAATGGAAGAGAATATGACTCACAACGTCAACTCCAAGTGGAACCTTAGAGAGCTGGCTCATGATTTACCACGTTTGTTTTTCCTACTTGGCAATAATGGTAACACAGAGATGTAAACTCCCTCAGTTTGACTTCCCATATGAGGATGATTCAGAAGCCTGCCATGTACAATGAAGACTGAAAAATAAACCATTGTAGTTTTAAACCAGTGAGAGTGTTTGTTACTGCAGCATAGTCTAGCCAATCTTGACTGATACATAGATTCAAGCCAGTTTTATAAGGACAGTTAGGGTAATGTTAGGTTCAGTTAGAAGAAAAGGGGCAAAACCCACGGTGTTGGAGCAATGTTCCTCTAATCATGGAGTGTGGCTTGCTTATTAGTGAACCATAAAACCAGTTTGATGGGTTTGGACCCAGCATTTTCTAGAACAGGCTAGAAAATAAATATAGTAAGATTAAGCATGGTTCTGTGTGTGTGTGTGTGTGTTCAAAAGATAGTAGGAGAAAGGTCAATGTAAAGCTTACATATTTCTTAGTATGACTCACTGTCAAAAAGTATGAAAGTCACTGACCTGAAACCTAGTTAACTGGAACGCTTGATTGATTGAATTTAGATATGAATGACTATTTCCAAAGAGTTTTGTGGTCTGCTGATGTCAAAAGGGCTCTGTTCTCAAACTTTTCCTGTTCAAATATTTGTTCATAGAGTTCAATGAAGAGCTTATCAGTTTTTATTGAGTTCAGATAAAATTGATAAACCAATGCTGGTGATGCATGAAAAGCTATTTCAAATAGCAGCCATGGAGAATGACAGAGATTAGTGTATATTGTCCCAGTTTTCAAAAATAGAATACAGATAGTGACACCTATGAGCCAGTGAGCTTGATGTTGTGACAGAAAATATTATAAAATGATAAAATGGTATATCTATGAAGATTTAAAGAAATGACAGCATGAGATTTTGTGATTAAGCTATGCCAGATGAATACATTATTTTTAATAGTATTCCTAAATATTGGTTTAGAGATATGTTAAAGACTATGTCAAAATTTCAGAAATTTGTTTGACAGAATTTCTTATAACATACTTTAAAAAATTTAAGAAATTTGGTGCAAGTGATTTACTGTTGGGCAGATTCATGATTTCTACAGTGACCATCTCTAAGGGTATTATTTATGAATCTGTTAACCTGGAGGGAGACTTCTCAGGATGTACGAAAGGATTCTGCCTTCATATATTTTCTATTCAAATATATATTCAGTGGCTTCACTAAAAGGCTTCTCATTGTTGGCTGATGTAAAACTGAGATGGATATTGAATAAAGTAGGTGAGAGGCTAAAAGTTAAGAATGCCTTCCAAAAGGTGGAATTCTTAGTCAAACAAAACAACTGCAATTTAGTAAGGGTAAATAATATACTGAAACACTTAGTGCTTAAAGGCATGAATGAAGCCAGAATAGACAAAATTACAGAAACATAGATATACCTGTATTTCCAAGATAAATTTGTAAAAAATACTTCTGTAATGATTTTATTTATATTTCTTCATCACAAAAACCCTATGATGTAGGTACATTTCTCACCAATTATTGTAGAAAAACTGAGACATGGAAATTTTAAATAACTGTCCAAGGTCACAGAGCTAATAAATCACAGAGCACAATTGAGACGCTAAGTAGTCTGACTCCAGAATCTATTCTATCTATCTATTGTATTTAACAATGTGGTAAAACTGCTATACCATTAAATGTGCTTTTGGGCTGAGGCAGTAAAGAATAGAACAGATCCAAACCAAGGTAGAACTGTACAATGATGAGACCTTGTCTGAAATGCCATTCTCACATAGCATATATGTTATATATTATACATTTTATTATATAGTTTATTATATTAATAGGTGGAAGTAATCTTAAGTCAATATTTGCATTTTGTTAGCTTTCTTGACTGAATTAAGTAGGTTAGGTGGAATATGGTCAGTAAATTTGACAGGCTGAAATATTTCTTATTGGTTAAAGATTTCTGAAAACTTCAAACATTAACTAAGCCTATAACTATAAGACTCTTGATGCCAAATTCAGATTTCTTCACAGGCACACCTGCAAAGCACAGATGAAGAAAGCATAGAGCGTTTGGACAATTTAATGTGCATACTGCATAATCAGACTTTAGTGGCCCAGCTGGCATGTGCAAATCTATACTTTGCACATACAAAGCAAGTATGTCCACTTCCTTTAATGAAGATTCCTCTTGTACTTTTAACATTGGCAGGTTGCTCTTTTACTTTTTATATGCAACAATGTCTCTATACAGTGTGATAGCTGTGAATGAGGTTTCTCAATTTAAACTTAAAATTCATTGTGCATGTTTAGAAGCTCCTTTTTTCTTTGTTTTTAAAAATATTGTCCACTCACTATTTGGCAATCTAGAAAAAAATACATCCTTTGATAGGCATTTCTCAAAACCCCTGGATATGCGACTAATTAGAAATATCAATGATGATGTCCTCATTATTGACATTTTTATTATTTTTTTTATTTCAGAATATTATTGGGCTACAAACATTTTGGTTACATTAATCGCTTTTGTACCATTTGAGTCAAAGTTACAAGTGTGCCCATCCCTCAGATAGTGTCCATTGTACCCATTAGGTGTGAATTTACCCAGCACCTCTTCCCCCCTCCCACCTGCTTGATTTCTGATGAATGTTACTTCCGTATGTGCACATAAATGTTGATTGATTAGTTCCAATTTAATGGTGAGTACATGTGGTGTTTGTTTTTCCATTTTTGTGATACTTCACTTAGAAGAAAGTGCTCCAGCTCCACCAAGGGTAATGTAAGAGGTGATAGATCACCATTGCTTTTTGTGGCTGAGTAATACTCCATGGTATACATATACCATATTTAATTAATCCACTCATGTATTGATGGTCACTTGGGTTGTTTCCACATCTTTGCAATTGTGAATTGTGCTGCTATAAACATTTGAGTGCAGAAGACTTTTTTTTTTTTATAAAATTTCCTTTTTTCTCCATTGAGTCGATACCCAGTAGTGGGATTGCTGGATCAAATGGTAGTTTGATGTTTAGTTCTTTGAGGTATCTCCATACTGCTTTCCAAAGAGGTTGTACTAGTTTTCAGTCCCACTAGCAGTGTATGAGCATTCCTATCTCCCCACATCTATACCAACATTTGTTGCTTTGGGACTTTTTGATAAAAGCCATTCTCACTGGAGTTAAGTGATATATCATTGTGGTTTTGATTTGCATTTCCCTAATGATTAGAGATACTGAGAATTTTTTCATATGTTTGTTGGCCTTTAGTCTATCTTCTTTTGAAAAGTTTCTGTTCATATCTTTTGCCCGCTTTTTAATGGGATTGTTTAATTTTTTCTTGCTGGTATGCTTGAGTTATTTATAGATTCTAGTTATTAGCCTTTATCAGATGTATAGCATTCAAATATTTTCTCCCATTCTGTAGGTTGTCTATTTGCTCTAATGATTGTTTCCTTGGCTGTGCAGAAGCTTTTTAATTTGATCATATCCTATTTATCTATTTTTATTGTTGCTGTGATTGCTTTTGGAGTCCTCTTCATAAATTCTTTGCCTAGACCCATGTCTACAAAAGCTTTTCCAACATTTTCTTCTAGAATTCTTAGGGCTTCATGCCTTAGGTTTAGGTCTGTTATCCATTGTGAGTTGATTTTTGTGAATGGTGAGAGGTGTGGATCATGTTTCAGTCTTCCACATGTGGCTATTCAATTTTCCCAGCACCATTTGTTGAATAGGGATTATTTTCCCCAGTGTATGTTTTTCTCTGTTTTGTCAAAGATCAGATGGTGATATGAGGATAGTTTTATATTTGGGTTCTCTGTTCTGATCCATTGGTCTATGTCTCTGTTCTTGTGCCAGTACCATGCTATTTCAGTTGCTATAGCCTTGTGGTGTAGCTTGAAGTCTGGTAAATTGATGCCTCTCAATTTGTTGTTTTTGCTTAAGGTTGCTTTGGCTATACAGGATCTTCTCTGGTTTCATACGAAGTGTAGAATTATTTTCTGGATTGGTTTCGGATTTTTCTGCACTACCTACAGTTACAATTAGCTCTGTTGGTTAACCCCTGGTGATAATGAGACAAATCTTGTGGCTTTGATCCATTTTTGAACTAGAAAGCACTGTTGAGAGATTAAACACTCTATTATAATGCCATAGGCTATGAAAGGGCAAATTCTAGACATATGGCAGACACCAGAGTGACGGGTGAAAGAACTGATTCTCAATGCAAACCAATCACTGTGTTTTGGAAAATTCCACTTAGGAGTGTTATGGTTGAAAGGTTTTGAGGATGTTAATAACCCTAGTGAGAGCAATAATAATAATGAAATGGAGCCATGTATTCACTCACACTACAACCTAAACATGCAGAGGAAAAATGTATCTTTGTTTTATCTCTAATCAAACTTCTTCCTGAGCCCTGGCACACTAAATATTGAGGAGGGAAAATAAAATTTGATCCTGTCTATTTTAAATCTTAGTCTGGTGTAGAAAATTATGCTGTTCCTTTATTGCATTTGTTTATTTAATTTTTTAAGAGATAAGGTCTCCCTCTGTCATCCAGGCTAGAGTGCAGTGGTATCAACATAGCTCACTGTAATCTCAAATTCCTGGGCTCAAGCAATTCTCCTACCACAGCCTTCCAAGTAGCTGGGACTATGGGTGCATGCCACCACATCTGACTAATTTTTTAAATTTTTTGTAGAGGCAGGGTCTCATTCTGTTTATTCAGGCTGGTCTAAAACTACTGGTCTCAAGTGATCCCCCTGCCTCGGCCTCCCAAACTGCTGAGATTACAGGTGTAAGCCACTGCACCTGGCCAAGCTTTAGATAATGCTTAGTGCGAATTAGAAAAAAGTCTTTACCCTTCATAGTTCTATGTCCTCTGCCCTTCTTCGAGATTCTCTCAAGAAGGCATCAAGGAACCAAGTAGGGGATAGTGAAGCTAAGGCAACATTGTGGTAGAGCGAGGGCAAGAGACCTCAAGAGGGGTACTGATGGCTCTTTGGATCTCTGGCATGATGTCTCTTTTCTACCTGTTTGCTATTAATCATTATCCTATTAGTGCTAGTGACAGAAGTCTGTCACATCCAATGCTGTGGTATCTCTTATCTCAGCCTGGGGCACTAACTCAGCCCTTTGCAGCCTTTGGACCACTTGAATCTTTGGTCTCATCTTCCATCCATCTTCCATCTTCCATTACCAGGCACAGTAATCCTAGCCTCTGCTTAGGGCCACCTGGCCTCTTCCCATGGTAGATCCACTGGCTTTTAACTCAGAGGAGGCAGTGGGGACCCCTGAGTCCTATCCACACCATAGATTAGAGATTAATCTGAGAAAGCTGAGCTGGAAGTTTTTCTTCAGGCTAACCCCTCTATATCAAGTTTGCTTAGTTATGCCTGCATACCTGATTGGTTGGACTTCTCACAGAGCCCCAATAGAGAATGAAAGAAAACCTCTCTCCACCTATACTCCCACCCTTCTTCTCCCTATTATCTCCCAGATCCCAAATGAGTAGATTATCTCTTACTTTTTCTCGTATCTGGATCTCCTTTGTGTTAAGTTCAACAATCCAGACAGTTAAGCATGTTTTGTTAAATGGGAGCTGAAAAATTTTAATAAGAAATGAACTCTACATAATTTTTCTGGGGAAAAACAAGATTGGTATCAGAGCTGATCAGTGCAAGAAAAATATGGTTTGCAGAGAATTAAAATACATTTGTCGGCCAGGCGCGGTGGCTCACGCCTGTAATCCTAGCACTCTGGGAGGCCGAGGCGGGTGGATAGCTCAAGGTCAGGAGTTCAAGACCAGCCTGAGCAAAGCGAGACCCCGTCTCTACTATAAATAGAAAGAAATTAATTGGACAACTAAAAATATATGTAAAAAATGAGTCGGACATGGTGGCGCATGCCTGTAGTCCCAGCTACTCAGGAGGCTGAGGCAGAAGGATTGCTTGAGCCCAGGAGTTTGAGGTTGCTGTGAGCTAGGCTGATGCCATGGCACTCTACAGCCCGGGCAACAGAGTGAGACTCTGTCTCAAAAAAA
>CAUYRT010002705.1:0-16936 GCA_963574885.1 Lepilemur ruficaudatus
CTGTAGTCCCAGCTACTCGGGAGGCTGAGGCAGAAGGATTGCTTGAGCCCAGGAGTTTGAGGTTGCTGTGAGCTAGGCTGAAGCCACGGCACTCTACAGCCCGGGCAACAGAGTGAGACTCTGTCTCAAAAAAAAAACAAAAAAAAAATATCAGCTCCATGACAAATCTTACCTGTCTTGTTCATGATTGTATCCCCTTGCCTGAAATATGGTAGGCATTCAACGAATGTCTGTTGAATGAATGAATGCATAAAACAATGAATGAGTGAATGAGCTTAATCAATCCACCTATGGCAATCTCAAGAATCAGTACAGTGAATGGTTAAGAACACAAACTGAAGCCGGACTACCTAGGTTAGATCCTGTTCTACCACTTAGCTGCATGACCTTAGGCAAGTTAATAAACCTTTCTGTGGCTCAGTTTTATTCCCTATAAAATAGGGATAATATGTTGCCCGGATAAATTAGTTAGCATGTGTAAAGTGCTTAGACTAGTACTTGGCACAAGAATATGTGCTTTATAAGCATTGTCTCTGTCAAGATCATTGTCATCATCATTATATCACATAGAAGAGAGGGTCCAACTGGGAAAATGAACATCAAGTTTTACCCAGACACTGAATCCTTTCATTCAACGTTATGTATTGAGCACTAGCATGTGCCTAGTACTCTCCCAAGTTCCTACCTGGGTGCAGGAAAAAGGAAAACATGTTTAAATGTGAAGCCAGATCAGAAGGAGGAACAGCCTTCTCCTATATGAACGCTACTTCTCAGTGACTGTGCATGGCCAGGACTTCCGCTGTGAGCTCATGCTCCTATGCCCCAGTCAGTTCCTTATAAATCAAAAGTTCAAAGCATTGTCTCTTGTCCTAGATATGCAGCCAGCACACAGAAGAACTATGAAATTAATATACTTGGTGGAAGAACTAAGAAGGCCAATGAGCAGCTTTAGGGGAAAAAAGGTATCTCCCTGTTTAACCCTAACGATATTTTTTATCTGCCCATGACATTCTCAAGATCTGGGATTGATTTTGAGGCCATCTGAAGAGTGATCCAGCAAGAAAAACAAGCCTCATCTCTCAAAGAACTTCTTGATCTAAGAGCCACTGACCCCTTATCCAGGACCTCAGAAGACTGAGGCTGGGCTAAAGATGGAGCTGAGAGGTCAAAGAGTCTCCCAGCAACCCACTCATGCAAGCGCCATTATTCCTAAAGAGGGAAGCCCCATACCATCATCTTCAGAGCAAGCCAGGCCCCTCAGAGTTGCAGCCAGGCCAGGCCAACTATCCCAGACCTGTTGTCAACACCCCAAGAGGTGGGAACTGACAGAGGCTCTGTCTGCCTGGCTCAATGGCTCCACTATCACTCAGCATGGATGCTTCACAGCCAGGGAAGGAATTTCCCATCTGAAGGTTCCAGTTGCAGCCAGCTTTTCCTTGAAGATGGCCAAATGTTGGTCAACACATGTAGGGGGAAAGCCAACAAGGTTCAGGACCACGCTGAATCCCTCCTTATGCTGCTGGCTTTCACCCAGCTCCTTTGCTAATCTGTCATCACCAAGCTTTCAGCTACATACACTTTAGGGAAATGACACTCCAGTTAGCAAGCATCTCCTACTCTAGGGTCTCTCCAAGCTCTCCCCAGAGGCCTCTGCCAGCCTAGACAAGCCATTAGCAGCGCTGCTGGCCAAGCGACTACCAGAAGATCAAGGGTTGAAAGCAGATGCCAGAGAGCAAGGCTGTACACCTCCCTTGCCAGCAGAGAGCCCAAGAGGTAGGGATGAAGGCCTCAAACGACCCCAGCACCGTATCACCCTGTCCACTCCCTGCCTCCAAGTAGAAGTTCACCTCGGCGGTCCTCATCTGGCTGTTCCTTAAGCACCTAGAGATTTGCCCAGGTGCTTAAGAGGCGAGGCGTTAAGTCCGAGGTCCCTTGATTTCTCTAAACCTTGCGATTCCAATCTAGGCCGCCAGGGAACCAGGATGCTACCGGCTCACCTGAGGCCTCTGGAACCCGCCGGGAACATCTCAGGTGCAGGGGCAGGGGCAGAAGAAGCAAGGGCAGCACAGGGGATGAGCTGGGGTTAGCGGCGCCGCCGCCTCTGTGAGCCTGGAAGCCGGGAGCCGAGGTTCTGACCCCAGAGCGCTGCTGACTCCGGCGCTGCGCCGCAGGGTCCGCAGGGCGCGGGCCCAAGGTCAGCAGCGCAGCATCGCGCGCACTCACCGGGTTCGGACGACAGAGCCATGCCGTGGACCCGAAGGGGGCGGCCGCAGGGCTGGAGCAAAGGTGACGCGCTGCGCAGGGCGCACAGCAAGAGCCGCGGAGTGGGGCTGCCGGGCACCGAAGCCAGCCAGGGCCGGGGCGGGCCAGGCCGCGCCCCGCAGCAGGCGCGGGGGCCGGGCGTTCCGAGGGCTCAGCGCCGCGGAGCCCCGCCGGGCCGGTCCAGCGTCGGGAGGGAGGCCGCCTCGGCCGGGAGGCAGCCCGCGCGCCGTGCGCAGCCCAGCGGGTGCCCTACCTGGGCGCGGAGCGGAGGAGCGGCGAGGGGAGGGAACGGAGGCGCGCGGGCCCTGCAGCCGCCGCCGCCCGCCAACAGGCCCGCCCGCTGCTACCTGAAGCGCCGGGCCGCGCTGCCAGCAGGAAACTTGAGAGCGCCGGGGGCGCGGCGGCCGCCCTGTCCCTCTGCCGGAAGCGCGCCCGCCGCCGCCCGGCTCCGCGAGGCCCGCGCCGCAGCCGGCCAGAAGCCGGCCGGGCTCCCCGGACCTCGCTGCCGTGCCCCCGCCGGGCTCCCCGGGGCGTTCGGGTGTGCCTGAGCTCTTCCCCTTCCCGCTAGAACTTTCTCCAAGACTAGAGCCTGGTGGTCTCCGCCCCCAAACAGGTGACTTACTCCCTGTAGCCGAAGTGACCCGCAAGCATCGGTTTTCTCCCAGGCGTCCGTCTGGTCACTTGGATCACCTTCCCGCCCCTCCTAACACACACACACCCTCCACCCCTCTGCTCTCTGGCTTTTACACCCGCCCCTCAGAGTCCGGAATGACCTCCTAGCCGTCAAAGCCAACCCGCGCCCTGCAGGCGGCCTCACTCACCTCTTCCCGGCGTTTGAGCCTGCTGGCCACGCCTTCTTCCCGGGACGCCGGGACTACAGTTTCCAGAGTTGGCCCCGGCTGCCCTCCTCTCTCCCCAACTTTCCACAGAGCTGGGTGCTATAGCTTCCCGGCCTCCATAGCCTGGCTTTTCACTGTGGTGTTCCCCGGGGTCCCACCGTGCCAGCCCCCTCTCTCACTGTGCTGGCCCACTCTGGGCATCTCAGCCACGCCCATGGTGTTAACAACCTCCTGCCTGCTAAGGACTCTTGAACCCCATCTCCAGCCCAGAATGCTCCCGATCTGCTGCAGATGGTGTATCCACCCTCCTGGGGAACAGATCCACTGGCGGTGCCTAGGCCCACAGAAGCGTGTCCAGACCCAAACTCCTAATTGCCTCCCAGGAACACGCCAGAACCTGCTTCTGTGTTTCCAGGCGTAGTGAATGATGTCACCGTGTGCCAACTCCCCAGGCCACATTTGGGAGCCATCCTTGCCCCTGTCTCCCTTTCATCTCTCGCACCAAGTTAGGCACCAAGTGGGGAAAGGAAACTTTTCATTAGTGAGCACCTACCGTATGTCCTCCTGTGCCAACCGATGTCACATACATAGTTGTCTCATTTAAGCACCAAGTTTTCTTCCTTCTACCTCATAGCCTGATATTTACTATTTATTTATTTATAAATGATATGCACATGAGACTGTTAACTAATATATTATAAAGCACACTAAAAACATCGAAGGATGTAAAGATGACACGATAGTTTAAAATTACTTCATTCTTAATGAATAGTACTATATACCTTTTTCCTTTCACGTTAAAGTTATTAGCAATACTCTGTTTCGTGAGGGCAACATGATTAAAAATGATTTTAACAAATCTTAGTTTAATATTTTATGAGACTAGAAAGTGTGCTTCTGAGTTCAGTTAATGTCAATGCTTGGTCCTAATGGCTATTATTGTTTATTTTAAAAAAAGAGATATCTCACAAAGATTATATAGACCCAAATAGAAGAACTCTGTTTTTACACTTATTAAATCATAATTCTTACTGTTTATAACCCATCTACCAATTTTGAAAATGTGAAATTCAACAGGAAAACTCTTCTTTATCCATGAAGGCAATGTTCTCAATGATGTTTTTATCAGTTGTTCTTGCAAATATTTTTAACAGATGAAATTTTTTTAAACCTGAAACTCTGCATTTGAAAGATTGTAAAATGGGTTTAAAAATTTGCTTCTAAACTTTACAGCTTGTGACTATGGGAGCATAGGCGACACTGATACATTCATTTTGGCATTAAGATCACATAATAATGGAAAGAGTTCCAAAGGTCAATTTTCAAAGTGCTTTTCCCATAATATGATTCTTTTAAAGCGTGGTTATTGTCTCAATTCGTTACTAAAATATCACCTTTACGAGAAGACACAGTGTGTGTGTGTTTCTTTCTACTATGTAGCACACTTGTGACAATCACACATATCAGAGGTCAGCAAATTTGGAGCACTCGTCCTTTTGTTAAAGAAACTCATCTTTTAATTCCACACCTTTCAATTCTTTGCCTTGAGATAACTAGTAAACCTTTGAGTCATATAAAAGATTTTCAGTCTCATTTCATATCTCACTGCAAAGTATTATAAAGACTCTACCGTATTTTAAGGGTTTTTTTCCAAATTAACCATATTATTAACATCTTGTAGTATTTTGTGCTCTTTTAGCTTCAACTTCTTTATTGTCATGGCCTATAAATCAATGATGCAATTGCTGTATTCCAGACAGGGCAGCCACACCGTCAATGGTTACTCTTACACATAAAAACTACAGCATGTTCATGTTTTACCAAATATGTCATTCACTGTTGCGAACATATTTTTCCTTTAGTCGATCACAAAAAGTATGTCATTATGAATGTCATCATCAAAAAGTATAGCAGGCCAGGCACGGTGGCTCACACCTGTAATCCTGGCACTCTGGGAGGATGAGGCGGGAGAATCACTAGAGATCAGGAGTTCAAGACCAGCCTGAGCAAGAGCGAGACCCTGTCTCTACTAAAAATAGAAAGAAATTAATTGGCTAACTAAAAATACATAGAAAAAATTAGCCGGGCATGGTGGCGCATGCCTGTAGTCCCAGCTTCTCAGGAGCCTAAGGCAGGAGGATCACTTGAGCCCAGGAGTTTGAGGTTGCTGTGAGCCAGGCTGACGCCACGGCACTCTAGCCCGGGCAACAGAGTGAGACTCTGTCTCAAAAAAAGAAAATGGCAAATACTTAAGGTGAAACATGTTAGCAACTTGCATCCAACTATATAACCAATCTTCAAACATATCATATATTCTAAACCTTTTCTTCAAACTACAGCGTTTTCTGTGCATCCTTCAACAGAATGCATTTTTATGTGTCACCATGTTCTCTCTGTACTAATTCAGTCACTTTAACCATGGCAAATAGAACAACTATTTTTTCCAATGATATTGACTGACATTTTGTCTTTTACTATTAAGAAGCCTCAAAAGAGATTTCTAAACATTTTTATTACATTTGGTAATAGTTCACAAAAATACACAACTAAGTATTACATAACTTGAAATATCCCTGAAAAAAAATTGTAGAGGTTTGTCTTCATGCTCTGGGTTTGTAAAAGTTACATGTCTTGCTGATGTCATATTTGATGCCATATTTATATTATTATTAGCTAATATCTCAAGGCCCAATATAGGGTGATGTAAATCCATATTTCAAGTAGTCTTTTTTATAAATTTTAACTTCTTGGTTGACTGCCTTGTCAGAGCTGACTGTGTCATCGTAATGGACCTCACATTAGCAATAGAAAATCATTAGCTCTGCTGTTTTCTAGGTTTGCTTTTGCTGGCATTGTTCTTGTTCAGTCTATAGGTTTCCTTGAAGGAATCTCTTCAAACCACTTGTCCCGTTTGTGAGAACAGTTTAATTAAAACCAGATAATGTAATCTGTCTATCCACTGCCTGGAATACAAATAATTCATAAGACCCAGTCATACACTTGAAAACAAATGAGGGTTGCCCTTGTCCCCTCCCCTCCTGTGTCACAGAACCTCCTCTGTTCCCTGACTATGCCTCTGATGTGACAAACGACAAGGACATCTGACCCACGAACTAAGTAAGGGTGCCTGTGTCAATCCATATGGTAAGTATTATGAAGTTCCATTTCTTTATTTTTATACTAAAAAATAAATAGAAATAGATGTTTTTCTTTTACATTTCAATGGATCATTCTGCAAACCCCCTTTTGAAGATCACCGAGATAATCCATCTCTTCCATTGTGTCAGTGCAAATTAAACACCACCTAACTAGTCTCCGCCAATACAACTTCCCACCCCTGCCCCACCCCAATCCTTAACTTCACCCCTCCCCCACCCCAACTCTTACGCCACGCTTCCCCCACCTCACCTCTTACCCCACCCTTCCCCACCCGACTCCAAGCAGCAGTACCACCACCAGTCTCTTCTCCAGCTTGTCACTTGGGGCAGACATCCTGGGTCATCAACTGCTTCAGTCTGCCTCATGCTCCACCCATTCAGACTTCGGAAAGCCTAGGAGAGTACCTGGGACCAGAGCTAGGGTTACCCCGGGGTACTCTGACTCTGATGCTCTGGGGGATGGGGGTTATTCAAGCATTTTTGGAAGCCAAGAGCTGTTAGGGGTCTCTGCTTCAGTCCTCCCCGGCCCCCACTAATGCTCTCTCCCAAATAATTATTTCATAGTGCACACACACATTCAAGATGGGCATGGTCTCTGAATACTCAGTTTCTCTATCTCCTTTTATAGTCTCTTGTGCTACAGAGGCCCAAATCTCCCCTTAGGAGGCAACAGGAGAAGGGCTGTGCTTCTGAGAGTGCTTTAACCAAGCCTCATTGGATATAGCCTGTTTTCAAACCAAAGCGCCCTGGGGCCTCCTACTAATTGAGTGGACTGACATCATGGCATATGGTCTAACAACAGGACAAAAATAGGCACATTAGGAACACATGGTGGCTGAAAAACGAATAACCAGGGCCGTTTTCCTGGCTCCAGGCATGGAAAGGCATTGCAGCCCACCCTGACACTGCGGCGTAATGGGACTGCAAGCCTTCCCCCACCCCTCCACTCCAGTTTGAGGCTAATTCCCTCCCCAGGACTTGAACTCTATGTAGTCAATTGGACCTAAGCAAGCTGGAGTCTGACAATGAGTATAGCAGCCCTCTTACTGTTCAGATCTGCTTCCTTTTTTCTGAAATGGGTTTTTAGAATAGAGGGAGCCAAACTTGGGCATGATGAAAATCAGTGTGAATGAGAGCTAGGCCCTCAATACAGAACTCATACGCTCAGGGTGGTGACCGGGAGTCGGGGAGAATGACCTGGGCACCATGCACTGGCCAGGATGGCGACAGGGAGAGAGCTGTGTTAAGTAGGACTGTGTTAAGTCTTTTTAGGGGTCCTTGGGCTTAGAGTCCCCCACTCCTTACGAGACGGGAGTGAAAGAGGGTCACAAGTAGTATTTGAGGCTTGGGACCGGCAACTTATGACCATGAAACCCTCTCTGCCTTCGGGTAGGCAGTGGGCTGGTTCTCCCCAGGGCATGCCTGTCTGCTGATAAGTACGTGGTTTCTGGAATTAAATTGAAGTCTAGAAATTAGTCCCCTACCCTATCTAAGAATGGCCTGCTGTCTCTGCCTTCCCTCCAGGGATCTCTGTACAAGATCATCCTAGGCTACATAGTAGCATTTATTGCTCCAGCTTGCTCCTTTGTCTGTGTATCTTTTACACGCTCCAAAACTCCGCAATCAGCCTAATCATTACATCATTCTGGTGAGACACTGCAGTTGAACTTCCATAGATGAGGATCACAGCCTCAAATAGCCTTGTACATTTAACCCATTGTCTGAACTCCCCAAACCCTCTGCCCTTAATCTATTTCATCTCTTGCCTTATAATTTGAAATTCAAATTTCAAATTCTAGCATAGCCCTCTAGAATTTTTGGAAGCAGGGAGAGAGAGGTGGACAGAGTAGAGCTCAGATGAGGCTGTGACCTAGGGTATCCCAGAGATACAGTCTCCCCCATTGCTGCCACCACCACACACGCCTTCCTCTTAGGCAATACTCATTCCCAAGATCCCTCCCTGTCTGTAGCTTCTAGCATTCCTACTCCCAGGCTGTGCACTTCGCTGTGCCTAGTTCAGAACTGCTCACCCAACCATTCAATAGGCAATGGGGTCAAAGGCTGAACCTGGAGTCAGGGTTTGTAGTTGTCCTATCCCAAAGAGTTTGCTTCCCAATTTGAGTGTCAGTCTCCAGAAGGCTGGTCACAACACCCAGTACACCCACAGCTCTGTAGATTCTACCAGACACATCTAGAGAAATGGGCAGCTTAAATTATATCAGAAAAAAGCACAGGGATTTTTTGAGTTCCTAGATTCCTGTTATTTAAGAATGAGCCTAACAGTGATCTCACTGGGGATACAACACCTTGGGGTGGGGAAACAGGACTCTGCTTAAGAATTTAATTTTGGGGCAGGGCAGTGGCCCACACCTGTAATCCTAGCACCCTGGGAGGCCGAGGTGCGAGGATCACCTGAGGTCAGGAGTTCAAGACCAACCTGAGCAAGAGCAGGACCCCGTCTCTACAAAAAATATTAATACAAAAAATTAGTGAGGTGTGATGGCACTCACCTGTAGTCCCAGCTACTCAGGAGGCTGAGGTAGGAGGATCACTTGAACCCAGGAGTTGGAGGTTGCAGTGAGCTGGATTGTGCCACTGCACTCTAGCCAGGGCAACAGAGTGAGACTCTGTCTCAAAAACAAAACACACACACAAAAAAGAATTTAATTTGGGAAATCAAAAATCAAAAAAGTGTGATGTTTGCGTAACGTTATGAATGCAACTGATGCCACTGAATTCCAATGAATATTTTTGTGAATGCTAAATTATTAGTACACCACAAGGTTTCACTAAATATGAATTATACATGTAAAAATGGTTAAAATGGCAAAAGTTTGTGTTCTAAATGGTTTACTACAATAAACAAAATTGTCAAAAGAACAAAAAAAATCAAAACATTGAAAATTGAATTTTTTTGGAAACTGTTTTTGTAAAACTCCACTGTTTCTTTGCATCATTCAGTGTGAACAGGGCAGTGCAGATGGCTCCTTATCAACCATCCAGCCATCCCCAAACCTTCAGGCAACGTAGCTTAGAGATGCTCTGAGGGAACAAAGGAGGAAGAGTCATGTTCCACCCTGGAAGGGCTCAGGGAAGAAAAGAGTACAGCAACCAGAGAAAGAGCCCAGGCACGTAGCAGGGAATGAGCACTCAAAGGTCACTATGACACAGAAACTCCAGCCAGGTTCTCAGAAACTCAAGAAGAACACAAACCCCCAAAATCTCAGGCTGAGCAATAGTTTCCATAGCTCACGATTTGTCTAAAGGATGAGTCTTCGAGAAAGAGAAATAAATCAATTAGAAGTCACTGGTATCTATCACCTATCAATTGCTCCCAAAAGGGACATCTCAGTCACTGCACATTTCACGTCTATATCACATGCCAGATAATTGCCACTTGAGCCAGATCAACTCCAAGTCTCCTATAGCAAAGACAAGGTCCTTTCTAGATAAACACAGTTAGTGAAAGCTTGTGGTGTATTAATAATTCAGTTTTCACAAAAATATTCATTGGAATTAGGGTCAGCTGAGGGTAACAGAGACCCAAAATAATAATGGCCTAAATAAGAGAAAAATTTCTTTTTCTTTCACTAAATAGTCCAGAGTTGGAAATTTCAGGCAGCTCCACAAAATCCCTGGATTCCTTCCAGCCGCACTGCCATCCCTCTGGTGTGGCCCTCATTCATGTGGGAAATAGAAGTTCTTCTTCCTTTGCTGAGGAAGGGACAACAGCTAGAGCTCTGGCCATTACATCCACGTTTCATGGAGCAAGAAGGAGAAAGGGATGCAGAATGACAGGCAGAGGACATGCGCCAGATGTCTTACAATGAAGCTGCTGCTCTCTAGCATCACTGACCAATGACAGTCATACTCCTTCTCTCACATTTAATGCCACCAAAGCATAGCCTTCCTTTCCAAATATAACTACCATTGATTTTCATGGCTAACTTGATTATACCAGGCCTAGAATCTTGCATCAAAAAAAGCAGAGAAAAATATCACACAGTGCAGCTTAGATATCCTCACCACCCCAGAACTTCTCCAAGTTGGCCTTAGTGCACCATGATGTTTGCATAGTCACAGTAGCCACTGCCAGATCCTAAGACCCATGAGTTAAGCAAAAATCTTTTGGCAATTTCAGGGAAACCAAGCAACTGTGTGTCTCTCCTGCTGTAAACGCAAGATTTGATCTGATCAAATCCTTCACTACCCTGCCTGGGGATGTCCTGATGTGTGTGGGTACCATGCTGGTATCACACACTGCCTCCTGCTAATGTGGTGTCAGAAAAAGATCTTCACACAGAGAAATGTAGGCAACATATGCCTGAGGATAACAGGATTATATATTAATATCATGCTTCATCTTCTCTAATTTGGGAAGCCAGTCTCAACTTGACATGCTTTAGAAGTACCTTAGGCAGTTATCCATGAAATACCCATTGAGCCTCTAGCAGATGTCAGGCTCTGGTCCTAGAGCAACAAAATGGTGAGCACAGCATGGTTCTTGCCTTCATGGAGGTTATCAGCTAGTGAGACAGGACGTTAATCAAACGACCACACAAAAGCATGACTTCAAACTGTGATAAAGCTTGAAGGAAAGGACAAGAGCTGTACCAGAGCATAACAAAAAACCCGACCTCTTTCAGGGCATGAGCAAGGAGAAGAAGGTTCCAGGCATTAGGAACAGCATGTGCAAAGGTCCTGGGAGAGTTTGGGGGAATAATACCTGAGTCATTTCTTCCCCCACTTGATTTCTATCACATATTTGTGATTGAACATTCTGTAAAGTTTACACCATAAAATCTCGATTTTCAATGTGTATAAATTCCTTACTTTACTAAAGGGAGGTACCACATGGTCTGGGTAAATAAAACCAGATTTAGTGCTCCAGGGTGGTGCTGTTTTTAAATTAACTTTTCCAAATCTGTCACTTTTCCAGCATTTCCTAAATTTGTAACAAACCTGTTTTAAGATTTCTCATGCCCACCCTCTCCCAGCCACTGTGTTTTCTGAACATTTCCAGCTCTGTGTCTCTCAAGCATTCCTTCCATGTGAGCATATTCTGAATGTCAGTGGGGAAGAATGTCCTCGTCCCCATAGCTGTTTTGTAATCACTATCCTTCCTTCCATCCAAGTAATAGAGGTGTCCATCCCTCTGCAGATACTCCAGTGCCAGGGATCACCCTTCCCACCCTAGCACTTCTTCAGTTGACTCTAATTTTAATTATTCATCCTCGGGGATGTCTGAGGTATGTCAGTGAAGTCACAGTCTATGTCCTTAGCTTTGTGCAGTATAAAGCATCCACCACTTAAGCCCCTGTCCCCATCCTCCATCTCCAGAGCTGGTTGCTGAGAGCCAGAGTTCCACAGCTCCCCCTGCCAGAGCCATCAACAGAATGGCCTTTGTAGCAGTAGGGTCCCAGCAGAAAGAATATGATACGTTCATATTAGGATAATTGATTTAATAGATAATTTAACAGAGGGAATATTTACAAAGATGTGGGAAGGGTCTGGGGAAACCATGAGGGTGTGTGCAGTACTCAAAGGCCAGTAACATCAGGGCTGTGACCTCTCTGGGCCTAAACGGGCAAGGCAAAAGAACAGTGGCACTGACTGCATGGCAGCTTCCAATAGAGCCAGATTCCAAATTATCTTACTTGTCTTGTGTTCCCTGACCAACTCCTGTGGCCCTGGCAGGCCTTTTTCGTCTCAGTCCTGTCCTATATCTCCAAACCCCTCACAAGATCGTCCAAGGCCCCTCCCCAGGGGTCCCTCTTCAGCATAGGACCTTCCTGCCTCTGATCTGGCCTCGAGGCCTCCTGTGAACCTGACGGCTGCAGGCACCTGGTCAAGCCCACCTGTCCCTCTAGCTTCTCTCTTCTCAGTAAGGATCTGGGAACCATGCTAAGGGTCACCACCTTTGCCCTCTGACCTCCCTTGCCATTTTTTGTAGCTAGTTACTCAATCAGGCTGAAGTCATAGCCAGTTCTTGTGGCCGCCCAGTGTGGAGGTCTCTGATCCTCCTTCTCCAGACCAACATGGTTTGGTCCAGCTCAGGGCTCAGGCAGCTGTGTCTAATCTGTGTTCCAGAGTTTTCCACCATGAGGGGGAAGGATCCTTCCCACCATCCCCTCCATGTCCTCTGTGGGTCACTGTTAGAACACAAAGCAAGGTGACCCTGTACTCTCACTGCCATTTCAGTGAACTGCCCTACTTTTATTCACTTTCCATTGCAGCCCCTCCCTGGGCTGGGCCAGAGTGAGCAACGTTCACAGGCTGGGCCCTTTCCCAAGAGGCTTCTAGACCCTTCTGCAGAGAGACTGCCACCTGCCCCCTTCCCACAAATGCTCTAGACACACCCACATGCATCTGAACCTGGAAGTCCTGGTGCTCAGGACACTAGACTGTCCCACCAAGACCATGGCTCTGGGACATTGTGTCAAGGGACAGCTCTGGGCAAGCAGTCACCCCACAGAAATATTTACAAATATCCTTCTTTCTGCCTGTCAGCAGCTGAAATCATGCAGCCCGATTTGTTAAACACTCTCTGTCCAGGAATTTAAAAGTTTGACAAGGAAACTCTCTCCCTTGGATTTCAGGGAGTTGCATGTTCTTCTTATACCCCTTAGGATTAATGATTGTGCTTTTTAAATAGGGGGAAAATGTGAATATAAAAAAGATGTTTCCGAAGATCATACAGAAATATAGTAAATGCTTATGATAGAAGATTAAGTAATAAAAGTAGGACACAGAGCAGGATTTCAACTACGTAAAAAATAAAACAAATGAAATAAAATCAATAAAAACCTGAGCATAGAAGTCAGCAGCAGGATAATAGAGAAGAAATACCACTGTGGGCTCTGGGGAGGAAGCCCCTCGCTCAGGAGGGCCTGCCTGATTCTCCAACAGGCTTCTCACAGCCCCGTTTCTACCCAGGCCTCTGCCTGTGCTTTGGTCAGTGGAAAAGAGACCATGCATAGGAATTTGGTCTTACCCAAGGTAAGGAAAAGCTATGATGTCCAAGCTGGAGAGCTTTGGAGTGCTCTGGAATAAGAGGAATGGGAAGAAAAGAGAATATGGGCTGTGAGGAAAGAGTTTAAATAGAGAAGGGGGACCCCAAAACTTGGTAATAGGGCAGGGCCAAACCTGAAAGACAGACGATAAAAATTCCCTGTGGGATGGAGGGGAACACGTATAAAATTTAAAGTCATTTTGTATTGTATGATGTGTTGTAACACCCCCTCTTTACCCCCACATCTTCAGTAAAAATTTTCTAATATTGTTATTTGGGAGGATACATTGGAAGAGGTATTGGCAAAGTGCAATATGGATTGATACAAAGGCTAATATAAAACGAAGTTATGTTTCTTGCTTGTATCATAAGCCAGTGCTCATGAGGCAACTCTCCTGCACGGCTGTCCTCCATACAGTTACTCAGAGATTCATGCCGATTCCACCCTGCATTTCCACATCTGGGAGTCTTTCACTCCTGGACATGTGGGAGAACAGAGGTGGTGTGGCCAGTAACGCTACTAAAGCAGTGTCTAGAAGAAAACTTATACCTTAAGTCTGTACATTAAAAAATAGAAAAGGTTGAAAACCAAGGATATAAGTTCCCAATGCAAAAAAAAAAATAGAAAAAGAATAGAAAATTAAACCTCCCAAAATGTAGAAGGGAGGAATAAAGAGCAGAAATCAAAGAAATAGAAAACAGACATACAATAGAGAAAATCAGCAAATGTTTATTCTTTGAATAGATTAATACAATTAATAAACCCCTAACAAGACAAATTGAGAAAAAAGAAAAAAAAAACCCACAAATACAAAAACCAGATCTGAAAATGAGAATATCGCCACAGACCTATAGACATTAACAAGATAATGAGAGGATATTATAAACAACTTTATGCCAATAAGTCGGCATTCTGTGTGCCAACATTTATGCCAATAAATTGGAAATTTTAAGTGAAACATGCAAGTTCCTTAATATACAATTTACCAAACTTGCCACAAGAAGAAACAAAAAATACCAATAGTCCTGTATCTACCAAAGAAATTGAATCTGAAATTAAAACTCCTCCACCAAGAAAACTGTAGGCCTAGATGGCTTCACAAAAATTTAAGGAATATATAACACTGACCTAAACAAGGGTGTCCAGAAAAAAAAGAAGAGAAACATCCCAACTCATTTTATAAGGCCCGTAAGACATTGATACTAAAAACTCAGAAAGACGTTACAAGAAAGGAGAATCACTGGCCAACTTCCTTGGCTGGGACATTTAGAGGAGAATGTGGTGAGCCAATTTGGCGAGCAGCACAGTCTCCGTCACAGTCCACTCTTTGTTCATTAAATATCCCTTTGTTCCCTTCTTCCCCAAAATAGAACAGCTTCCACCGCTTCTCACGGAAGACGATCCAGTCTGTCATTGCACCCCCCAGTCCCCTCCGTCCGGAGCAGACCTCTTCTCTTAGACTGAAGACCTGTGAACTGAAGAGACAAGTTGTCTGCCTGAACCCCAGGCCAACATACAAGTGTGTGATGACAGGACAGGACTGGCATCACTACAGTGAACACTCCCACTCAGAAAGACGAAGACTGAGAGACCCACAGTCGTCCCTGGTCCATGTTCAATGCTGAAATACCAATGGGCACACCCTACAAAGGCTGCCTATGCTGGAGCAGGAGCTCCCTCATCCCCTGATCCTCGTGGTCCTTGGCACCACTCTCTGGGGGGCTTCCTCTTAGACCCTTCACTCTGCTTGGCCACATCTAAAGAGGCAGTTGGGGAGAATGCCCTCCTTAGGGGATGTGCAACTTCCTGCCAGTCGTTGCTTTAAGGCCTAACTAACGGACTCGTGCTTTTTACAGGGGCTTGTGGTTTCTTTGGCAATACTCAAAAATTTGGAAAGCTTCTGATGATCTATTTGCATCCAGTCAGTTCCATTTGCCAATATCCACACTCAAGGTTCCTTTTGTAAAACATATTTTGTATTTTGCTTTATCCTTTGTCATCTTGTACCCCCCGCTCTCTCTTTCAATGTGACAGGGACTACCCTGAAGGTAGATGGAACAAAGGAATACATCTTTCATCTGATATCTTCTGTGATTCATTTTAATCAACTAGACATTTTCTTGGGCCTTTGTCATGCAAAGCCTTTTAATAAATTTCTATCTCTCACTAGTTGAGAACCAGAAACAGTCAGCTTTTCTAATTGTGTAGGCATCAATATCTGGACTTTATTCCATTATTTTCTACTGGAAAATAGATAATAGTACCTTTTTTTTTAATTTTTAAAAATTGAGATACAATTCACATACCATAATCTCACTGTTTGTAAAGTGTACAATTCAGTGGGTTTTAGTATATGCACAAAGTTTAGCAACCATCACCACTACCTAATTTCCGAGCATTATCAGCAGCCAAAAAAGAAACCTTGTAACCATTCGCAGTCACTCCTCATTTCCCACTCCCCAAACCTTTGATAACTATTAATCTACTATCTTTCCCTATGGATTCATCTGTTTTAGACATTTCAGATAAATGAAATCATACAATATGTAGCCTTTGTGTCTGATTTCTTTTACTTAGCTTAATGTTTTCATGGTTCATCCATGTTGTAACATGAATCAATACTTCATTTCTTTTTATGGCTAAGTAATATTCCATTATATGGATATACCATCTTTTGTTTATCTATTCATCTATTGATGGACATGTGGGTTGTTTCAACTTTTGAGCTATTACGAATGATTCTGCCATGAACATTTGTGTACAAGTTTTATATGGATATATGTTTTATTGCTCTTGGATACATATCTAAGAGTGAAATTGGTGGGTCATAATAGGAACTCTATGTTTAACTTTTTTTTTTCTTTTTTTTTTGAGACAGGGTGATCTGTTGCACAGGCTAGAGTGTAGTGACATCATTATAGTTCACTGCAGCCTCAAACTCCTGGGCTCAAATCATCTTCCTGTCTCAGCCTCCTGAGTAGCTAGGACTACAGGTGTGTGACACCACACCCAGCTGATTTTTTTATTTTTTGTAGAGACAGAGTCTTGCTATGTTGACTAGGCTCATCTTGAACTCCTGACCTCAAGCGATCCTACCACCTCAGCCTCCCAAAGTGCTAGGATTACAGGCTTGAGCCATCACACTTGGCCTGTGTTTAACATTTTTGAGGAACTTTCAAATGGTTTTCCAAACCAGCCACACCATGTGACATTCCTACCCACAATGTATGGGGTTTCCAATTTCTCCATGTCCTCACCAGCACTTGTCATTGTCTCTATTTGATTATAGGCATGTTAGTAGACAGGAAGTGGCATCTCATTGTCAGTTTGATTTGCATCTCCTTAATGACTAATGGTGTTGAGCATCTTTTTACATGCTTATTGTCCATTTGTATATCATATTTGGAGAAATGTATATCAAATCCTTTGTCTGTTTAAAAATTAGGTTATTTCTCAGGCCGGGCGCAATAGCTCACGCCTGTAATCCTAGGACTCTGGGAGGCCGAGGCGGGCGGATCGCTCAAGGTCGGGAGTTCAAAACCAGCCTGAGCAAGAGTGAGACCCCGTCTCTACTATAAGTAGAAAAAAATTAATTGGCCAACAAAAAATATATATAGGAAAAATTAGCTGGGCATGGTGGCACATGCCTGTAGTCCCAGCTATT